>LYNE01004491.1:6533-21277 GCA_001662545.1 Rosa x damascena
GGGGGGTGTGTCTAAGCCTTTGGCAAAACAACCAGCTTAGCTGAATGACTTAAGACAATTTTTTAGAAGGGTGTGGGTTCTTGACAAAGGCTTCAAGATCTAAGAGCTTGAGCACAACAAATTTGTGTTGGCTTTTGACGTACTGCAAGATCGTAACAAAGTCCTTTGGGGTGGACCCTGGAGGTTCAATCATGCTCCAATTGTGATGCAAGAATATCATGGTATGGCATCGATTCAATCTGTAGAGATGAACTGCCTTTTCTTCTGGGTGAAAATCTCTAACTTTCCACCATCTTTTGAGGATTCATATACCATCAAAGATACTGCTGCTGTGACGGGTAAGATTTTAGAGTTGCATGACAAACTATTTGAAAACATGGGGAAGGTTAGGGTTAGAGTTTTACATGATCTATCCAAGCCTTTCTTTCTCCAAAAAACGCTCCGACTCGCTCAAGGTGTAGAAGCTGAAACATCCTTCTTTGAGAATTTGGTTGGCATGTGCAACTCTTGCCATTTTCTAATGCATTAAGGGGATTGATGCCCAGTTAGCATGGGAGCTGCAAAGCAGGATTGAGCTCCTGTTGAAAGGCTTGATATTGGAACTCCTTCTTTGAGTTTTACTGCAAGTACCTTTCGCTTCTAGGAGTGCAAATGCTGGTGTTACCGCTCGTAAACCGGGCTCTATTCTAAAATAGCACAACTACAGGCAAACCGGTCATTCTGCGTGACAAGCTGCTTCCCAAAAAACTTTATAATTCCTTGGCATTGGTTCCAATGACAACCTTCATAAGAACATCAAGTCTCCTTCAAAAGACAAACTTGTAGTGGCTTCACCGTCAAATGTGTTGGTAATCGTTCCTGAACCCACACAGCCTCTCTCAACTGATAGTGAAGAAGCAATGTTGCTGTAAGAGACTACTGAAACTGCAACGCTTGTGCAGCAAGAGAATAGCGCAACCCTTACAAAGGTTGAGCCGAAGATGGAGAAAAGAGGCCGCCCTCCAACCTTTAAGGCTTCTCCAAAAAAATTGAAAGATTTGCTACCAGAACTTTTCAAGAAAGTTGAGATACTGGTTGCACCAACAAAGAAGTTGAAGACACCTACATTTCCAAGCAAATTTACTGCACGGTCTCTTGGTCTCATTGAGGCACTAGGTAGTATTCTAGTGGCAAGGGAACCTATAATGGAGATGCAGGAACTAAGGAAGAAAAGAGGAAGGCCACTTGGTTCGAAAAATAAAAATCTACCAAAGTCTAAGAAAGTTGTTGTAGCACAAGTGACCTGTTTTGTTTGTGGCTTAGCCTATTCACTATGCTTTGTATAGTTTATAGGCTCACTTAAAATAAGTGAACATTAATTTGTATTAGTAAGTGGTGCTAGCATATCACTGTCTTACTAGCCCTATGATGGCAGTGAATGATATGTATTCGTGCCGTTCTGGCCTTTGCTAATAAAATTCCTATTTAGCCATTTAAAAATAAAAAAACCCATTAAAACCCATTAGAAATAAATTTGCCATTGAAACCCATTAAGATCCGCTAACATAAAATGAATGTGTGTGTGTGTGTGTATATATTCACACTCATTATCCATTAAAACTCTTCTAAAAAAATAAAAATATATATAATATATATTGTATTATTTTTTTAAATTCGATTCTTCTCCTTCACTTTCATGCATCCACCACTACCAAACTCCCACCCAAACCCGTCCCAGCCTCAACCCGGACCCAACCCACCCCACCCAAATGCAGAGCACCACCATCCAATCCTTCCACTCCAAGCTTGCCTCCCATCAGACCTCCTTCTCTGACATCTCTGACTCCCTGCACTGGGCCGAGAACCCTTTCTCTACACTCTCCTCCCCAACCTCCTCTCCAGTCTCTAGGGTCTCAAGTCCCTCGCTGACCAATGCAACGACACGTCATTCACTTACAAGAAGCTCCATATGCAGACCGACCTCAACATGGCCGCCGAGTCCCTCACTAACCAGTTCCAAGACCTCGACTTTCTGCTCAAATATGGCATGCTCCACCAGTCAAACGCCATCATTTTGTTCCACCCGTCTCCCGAGTCGGATAAAGAAAATTTCAGCATCTACAAATTGGTGGCGTCGAGTTCAAGAAGAGTGCTCTCTTTCTCTACCCTCTTTTTCTTTCTAATTGGGTTAGTTGGGTTCCGTTAGGGAACCCGTCTCCACCTGTTAACTAATGGGTTGTTAACGGGTTGATAGCCTATTAACACGAAATTTTATCGGAGGGAATGGGCGATTAACGGATAATTGGTTGAGTTGTCGGGTGTAGTTGATAAAATTGACAAGGGCTTAAGAAGTACGCTCTGTGTTGGTATATATACCTCCCAGGCATAAGTACCGGAAGCACAAAACTCATCTAGCTATCAAAAGATAACAAAGGAACTCCCAGCCAGGGATCCTGATACCCCTCGGGGCGGTATTGGAAGCCCAATCATCCCACACCGAATGAAAAAGGTAATTGTTTACTATCACTTTTCATTATCGATATCTTATAACGATACTGAATGTTGAAGGCTGGCAGACCCGGTCTTCTCTCTTACCTTTGCTCATCTTACAGATAAATGAGACTGATAACAATAGTAGCAGAACAAGACATCTCGTGATTCCGCTGAAGTAGACATCCCGCTATTCAGCAAAAACACTCTGTATCGCAAGTTTGGACAAGTAGAGCAATAAGTGGGGTCCATGGATCTATAGGTGCGCTGACGCTACAACTTTAGATCCGTGGATCTTGCACCCTAGCAATTTTACTCGAGGATTGAAATATCTACGATATTTTATCCCCAGATATCTCCCTTTTTGGAGGGATCGATATATCATAGGGGTAAAATATCTTATCTTCCACCATTTCTGCGAAATTTCTCTAATATCGTCAAATATCCCCGATATATTATATATTTGGGATATATCCCAAATAAAATCAAGAAATATTTGTAAAATTTGATTAAAAAAAAACTCAGTTATTCACAAAAAAACATACATTATGGAATATGGAGGTTATATCAAGGTGCAAAATTTTTACAACAGTTTCTAATTAGGATATGACCTAATAAAAAGGTAAATTAACCTGTTTGAGAAAAATACCTTGAAGTGAAACATTTGAAGGCAGATTTGGGAGAAGTGAAATTCTCTCAAGACGAATATGGTTGAGGAGAAACCCTCTCAAGGGCTCAAGGTGATTTTGGGTGAGAAATAATTCTCTAAATAAAAATTTGTGTGAAAAGAGATCTCCTCAAGGCGAATTTGGACGAAGAGAAATATCTTCAAGGTGATTCTGGGTGAGAAGTAATTTCTAAATGAAAATCTGTTTTGAGGGGAGATCTCCTTAAGGAATATGGGTAAGGCGAAATCTCCTCAAAAATGACCTGGGTGAGGAGTATTCCTTTCGAGGAAAATCCGAATGAGTGGAATCCAGGTGACAAGAAATTCCTTAAAAACGAATCTGACGAGGAGAATCCGTGATGAAGCAATTAGTACTATATCGGACATATGAGGTTTCAAATTTCTCCGAAACAGCAGAAATTTCGGTAATTTTGAAATACTAAAAAAAAATTCATATGCTATATCATTTCCATCAAGAGTTTCCCGAAATTTCTCAAAATTTTCCATACATTTTCACAAAATTTTTAATTTCCGAAGTATCCACAAACACAAAATATATTTAAAAATTTACACCCAAATTTCTCTAAAATTTCTATGAAATTTGTATGTCACCAACAATGACTTTTTTATTTGATATTTTCATAGAGAAAATATGAAATTATTATTATTATCATCATCATCATCATCATCATCATCATCATCACCACCACCACCACCACTGTTACGTCCCGAATCTAGAATTAACGATTTACTCACTTTATGGACGGTAATTGTCGGATACTTTCAATTTTTACTTTTTATTGATATTTTAGTGGCCCTAAAAGTTGACTTTTTGTTCGGGTCAAAATTTGAGGAAATGTTCTTCATGAAAGTTGTAGGGGACGTTAAACCGAACGCGTGCATATGTGGTGCGTAAAAATTGGACTTAGTATGTGAGAGTTATGGCCAAAAATGTAGAATTTACTGTTCATGGTAATTTATATATATATATGGAAATTACTGTTCGTAGATTTCCATTTTCGGAAAATCTACCTAGCCCCGGTAACTCTCTCTTCTCCTTCCCCCGACCCTTCCTCCCTTTCGGCCCGATCCTTTCCCCTTCGATTTCTTCCTCCTCCGGCCGACCCAGGACGTAATCCGGCCACCCCCAAGCTCGGTTTCTTCCCCTTGTCACGTCTGTGGAGGTATTTTACGGAGATTTGGCCGGAGAAGCTCGATTTGGAGCGGGGAAAACCACTGTAGCAGTTAGCCATTATTGCCGATTTCCGGCGATTCCGGCCACCTCCGGTCACCATATTGGCGTCGAAGGCTCGGTTTTCGACGGAGATCATTTCGCCCCTAGCCTCGAATCAAGATTTGCTGTGTAGAGGCAGAATTGAAAACCTAGGGTTCTTGAATTTCTGGGTTATTTTCGCCGGTCGAATTCGACTATTTCCAGGTATAATTTGGGGATGTTGTAGTTGAGAAGATTAATCAGTGTGTTGAGTAGTTGTTGTACATGGAATTTGGTAGCCGGTGGTGGAGATTGGTACCGGCGCGTGGGTGCCACGCGCCGCCACTGTCGGTGGCGCGTGAGACTGTGTTTGGCCGGAATTAGACTTCTGTTGTTGAGATGATTAGTCAATTATATACCTAGTTTCATAATTGCAGCTTTGGGATAAAATTGGAGAAGAGTGATTATGTATTTTGATGTTTGATCAAGGGTAGAAATTGATAATTGAATTACGAGGAATCCATCCATCGGATTTCCTTGATTCGGCCCTAAAGCCTTAAGAGAATAACATTAGTGAAGAATATTGGGAGGTTTTGGACAAATAAAGATGATGTTAGGGTTTGGTTTTAATTATCGTAATTTAGTTTTCCATCCAGTAATTAAGGTTTACGAACGTTATATTGTACAGGACGTGAGGAGGATTCCCTCGAGGAGGGTTCGGATAGACGGCAAGCTTAGCCGTACACTGTGAGTGGACTTTTGTTTTCAAACAAGTGATGCATGCATTTATTTATTAAAGCATGTTCTATTTTATTAACATATTATTTTCCGAGCATATAAAGTTGATTGCGAATTATCTCATGGATTTGCTTTTAATAATGATTCTCATGAGTAATTATGATTTATACCGGTTGTGAGTTTTGGTTATTAAGTTGTTATGCTCGGATTCGAATTTATAATTGATGTTGATTCTCGATGAATTGTTTTGGATGTGATTTCCGGATTTATACTATTTATATTATATTTATATTCGTCGATTTGAGACTTTATTTGCAAATTGAGTTGTGTTGGAATAAATCTCCATGTTTATTTACCGATTTTCGATTTTGGCATTGGGAATGCCTCATTGACAACCTATTTGTTCCTTTAGCGTGTGGGACACGCTGTTAATTTATACGACTTTACGAGAATTTTCGGGTACGGTTGGGAATCGTACCCTTGTTTTCTTTATTCATGGGACATGGGGAAGCCTTAAGGATTTATTGGATTTTAATAGTTTTTACCCACCATACCTGGGTCGCTATATTTTATTGCTAGCTAGCCTATTAGTACTCCTCCCTGCTTACTAAGTGTTTGTGGGTGAGTAAGAGCAGAGCATGGGATGCTCTAGAGTGTGGGACACTCCGACCCGAGCCTAGGAGGCTCTCTTCTTTCGTATGGTGAAATTTCTTCCCCATATTTTATCATGACTTGACTAGCGGGGCTAGTCCGATTTATTTTTACCAGCGGGGCTGGTATGTTTTGCACGAGTTTTGAATTTAAAGAAATACGTTTTATAAGCGTTGCATGCATCGAGATTTTATAATGTAAATTTGTGGGAAAGTATAAACTTTTCTTCCTTTATACTTATTTATTTTGTCCACTCACGCTAACGTTTTTATGTACTTTCCCCTTGGGCCCTTTGGTTTCAATTGCCCAGATCGCAGTGTTGCTGACCGGCTTAGGAGTGGAGGCTAGTACCACCTTTGTCATCTATCCTCAGTAGGTTATTTATTAACCTACTTTATGTATTATATTTCGAGTGTGTTCTTTAGATTGCTCTGATTACTTAAAAATTGTGGATTTATACATTTGTATAATGATGTGTGTAAGAGAGTTGTATAATATGGGATGAAGTTGAATGATTTGGTTTGCTGGGTTGTAATTTGTATAAGTGGTTATGTTTGTGTAGTTCGATGGTTATACTTGGAAACTCACGGAATGTTGCTAGGAAGCAGTGTGGCTTCAAGCATAGTATTTATATTACTTAGAAGTGTTTTCAGCAGGTTTAGGGTTGTCCACTTTTAGGGGAGGTTCTGTCTAATTTTCCCGAAAAGTGGGCCCCGCAGGTCCATCTTGGAGTTAGGAGGGTAATTCCGGGGTGGGTCCTGACAGTTGGTATCAGAGCATTAGGTTTTCCGTTTCCTATCAATTATACTACTTTATACATTTGAGGACGTCTAGTATCTTCCGAGTGATGGCCCGACCGCGGCGGATCCCTATCGTGTCAATTATACTACTTTATACATTTAAGGACGTCTAGTATCTTCCGAGTGATGGCCCGACCGCGGCGGATCTCCATCGTGTGCTCTTCGATGCTAGTATGTTCTTCAAGTGTATAAGGTAGTTGTCTTAGTACCTTTGTTGTGAGTCATCTAATTCTTTCTCAATCTCAGGTGCTATACCTCCTAGACGCCGGACTCGTGGGGAGACCCCTCCCATTCCAGGAGATGAGAATACTCCTGGAGGAATAGCGGAAGCTTTGGGACGTATTGTGCAACAGTTGACTGCAGCGCTTCCGGGCTCCAGAACCGACTTTACCATGGAGCGAGCGAAGAGGCATGGAGCTTCTCCCATGCTCCTGATGCTATGGATGCCCAGAATTGGTTGAACAAAATGGAGAGGGTCTTCACTCAAATCCATTGCCCAGAGGATCGAAAAGTGGGTTTAGCAGTGGATTTTCTTGATGGTGTGGCTTTTGATTGGTGGGCTTTTACTAGCAGGGATTTAGAGAATGATGGCCCAATCACTTGGGAACAGTTCAAAGAACATTTCACTGGGCGATATTATGGTACAGCTATCCGTGACAGGATGAAGTATGAGTTCTTGCATCTAGAGAAAGGGGACATGACCGTGACAGAGTTTGAGGAGCGGTTCACCCAGCTAGCCCAGTTTGTGCGTGATCTGGTTGGCACTGAGAGGGAGCGGATCTATAGGTTTGTTGATGGATTGGGGGGTAAGTATCGTGAGCAGTTGACAGGAGTGCCATTTGATGATTATGCTGAGGTAGTTAATGCTGCTCTGCGACTTGAGACTATGTATCTGTCTGGTGTCCGACCTCGAGATTTGGGTGGTCCCAGTCAGGGTCCATCCAAGAAGGCTGCTTCTACCTCTGGGTCAGGATCTTCAGCAGGCAGCGGACAGAGTAGTGGATGTAGTGCTGGATCTCATTTTAGACGCGGGGGGCGTATCAGGAGATTCACTCGGGGGCAGTTTGGTGGACGCCAGTTTGGGCAGAGCAGGGTTGGTTTTAGTAGTCAGCACAGGACTCCAGCTAGACAGCCAGCCCCGTTTGGGCAATACCAGCCAGTCGGGTGCTTTGAGTGTGGACAGCAGGGCCACTTTAGGAGGGATTGCCCTCTATTGACCCAGAGAGTTGCATTTACCCCCTTTCAGACCGCTGGTCAGTCATCTGCCGGTACATCTACTGGTGGTACCGTGGCTTCTACTAGCGGTACCCATATCAGTTCAGCAGCTCGTGGCAGCCCGCAGCGGGGTAGGGGTCAGAGAGGACGTCCCACCACTCATGCTAGGTTGCATGCCATGACTCAGCAGGAGGGTCGCGACTCACCAGATGTTATTATTGGTACGTTGTCTGTTTTTGGTCAGCCTGCTTATACTTTAATTGATCCTGGTGCTTCGCATTCTTTTATGTCGAGTAGATTTGCATGTTTTGCGAATGTGCCATCATCGCTCCTTATTGGTGAATGGAATGTATTATTGCCTGCGGGAGCATCTCTTAAGATAGAATGGGTTTTTAGAGGTTGTGGTGTTTTGATTGAGGGTGTTAATTTGGAAGTTGATTTAATTCCTTTAGACCTTGTTGAATTTGATGTAATTTTGGGGATGGAGTTTTTAGCGACTCACCGGGCCAATATTGATTGCTTTCGTAAGATTGTGGTCTTTCAATCCCAAACCTGCTTTGACCAAAACCAAACAGTCCAAGACACATAACAGATCCTGCATTAGAAAAAAAAAAAAAAAAACACATCCCTTACTAAATGATAACAAACATAAATTAGATTAAAAACCAGATCCTTTTTTATTTCCTTCAGTTCGCTTTTTGTATGCAAGAGTACCAAAAGAGTTTGGTTGTTCGAACTATTCAAAAAGTAGACCAAAGGCTACAAAATCAGAGTAAATTTCATATATAAATGATTGAATAATATGATAATTGAATCCCTTCCTGTATTTGATTCGATTTTGTCCTTACCCTAAACGTTTAATTAAGAAAACAAAGAGACAACAGAAGCTTTTGTTTTTAGACATAGTAAAAGCTCAGAAATTAAGTTCTATCAAGGCAAAGACATTCAATTTTTTTATAATCAATGTTATCAATCAAAATCGTAATATCTACCTTTTCCAAAACAAACAAAGATTGATTTGTCCTGTTATCTTTTGTATCTTAGTGCTTGGACTTTTACAAACCCTGGAAAATGAAGAAAATGAATTTGGGATCAATCGCTGTCAAGAAGATAATAATATAGAAAAAGTTAAACGAAATCCCTGTGGGTATATGAGCAAAAGATGGATAACAATGATATTGACGTCGCAAGTTCTCAGAGTTTAAACAATGATATTGACATACCAAAAGTAGATATTATTGTTAAACGATTGTTATCCAAAAGATTTAATATAGCAAAAGTTAAACGAAATCCCTTTGGGTCTACTTTTTGAATAGTTCGAACAACCAAACTCTTTTGGTACTCTTGGATACAAAAAGCGAACCATCTTTCTGAACAAAAGATGGATAACAATGCTTACCAAGTTCTCACTGTTGCAAGAACCATAGCTGCAGTCCAAGATCAAACGAAACAATGAGAAATCAAGAGCAACTAATCTTAATATATTAAGATATACCAAGAAGCATGAGCTGGGTGGGAAACTAAAATAAATTTAGTCGTTATAGCAAGCTTTTTCTTATGGCTCTCCTGATATTTTTTGTTGTGCTTTCGCCTGCTCTAAACACTTAAATACGCCATTTTCCTTTCTTTTCAAGAAAGTGCAATCAATACACTCTGAATCAAAACCAGAATTTCAATATTTCAATCAAAATCAAAATCAAAATCACCTGAACTTACCCCAAATACCAAGTATCGATCACAACCCTATACCCAAATCCCTCATCTTCTCCTTGGCTCAAATCCAAAACGCAGGTCCTCTTGAGCTTCACAGCAAAACCGAACAATACCCCGACAAAATCAAAACCCAATTCAAAATGAAATATCCTAACCAACCAACTCAAAAAAATATACCAAATCACATGCTTCTATACATTAAATATAAAGATAGGAAACGGCAACCTGATTTAAGCAGAAAAGATTAACAGTTTGGCCTGATCAAGTCTAGTCTCATAAACCCCATATTTTCCACTGAAAACCATAACCAGTACAGTTCACAAAATAACAACAAAGATGAATAAAATTACCAGCCCAACCTCTTTTCTTGTTTCCAGTACAAACTTCTCCCCCTTCAATATGTACAACCTCCAGATTAAGCACAGACTACAAAAATAAAAAACCAAATTCAACCTATGAACAATTCAATCAAAAAGTTTCAAGTTAAAAAACCAAAATCACAGCAAAAGCTTTCACCTGCATAAAGCGTGAAACCTGGAAAACCGATTACAGTATCTGAAGACATGCAAAAAGACAATCAATTATATTCCAATCGATTAGTAAAAAAATTAAAAAGTAAAAACACAAATCTTAAACCACTTACCCAAATTCGTCTTCCTCAGCAGCAGAACAAAACTTTTCTTCCCGAAGAAGAAGAAGGGAAAAAATTAAAAAAAGGAACCAAAACGACTACCAAGACTCGTCATTTTCTTCCTCACATCAAAAGCCAATAACCCAGAGCGAGGGGAGAGAGAGAGAGAGAGAGTGAGGAGAGGAGAGCGAGAGAGAGGGAAAAAGATGGGTCTTTCTAAATGTACCCAGCAAATATCTATACTATCTGTACCCACAATCAGCTTACAAGGATGTGATGGGTACTGGGTTGTCTGTGGTAGTGAAGAGGATGAGGGAGATGAACAGAAGAGTTTGTTGGGTTTGTTAATCTTCATCCCGATGAAGTTTTGTTGGGTTTGAAATAAATGTATTATCGGGAAATTTGCTAGTATGAGGATGAGGGAGATGAACAGAAGAGTTTGTTAGGTTTGTTAATCTTCATCCTGATGAAGTTTTGTTGGGTTTGAAATAAGGGTATTATCGGGAAATTTGCTAGTATAAAAAGTTTGCTGGGTATACTTAGATATTTGCTGGGTACATTTAGAAAGACCCAAAAAGATTCAAGCAAGGACAGAAGATTAAATGAAGAACAGAAGAAAGTTCGGTCTAGGAGGAAGAGGGGGGAAAAACATAGGCGTTCAATGGAGGCTTCCCGAACCCGCTACAAAATGCGTTTTCTAGGTGGATTGTGGCTTTATGTCTAGAGTAGCTAAATGGAACACGTGTAAAGAAGCACAACCCTACTATCTCGGCAATGGCAAGCCGTAAATCACGAAAAACAGAGGGCAAAAACGTACTTTCATATGTACAGTGCTAGGAACAGTGCTATGTACAGTGCCACTCTAGGGGCTTTAGTTTATGTATAATTATCATCCTTATACATTATCTTCATACACAGTATAGAGTTAGAGCAAGACTTGTACTATTAGACAATGAATTCTTGCCAATTGAATGGTAGAGCATTATCATCCTTATACATTATCTTCATGCCCAGTATAGAGTTGGAGCATTATCATCCTTATACATTATCTTCATGCAAGACTTGTACTATTCCAAAACATAGAAAAATTGCAAAATATGTTAGACAATGAATTCTTGCCAATTGAATGGTAGCTCGGAGATCCAAAATTATCATAAACTTGTAACGCGTTCTTCAACAATTATTCAAACACAAGAAGCATATGCATTTCCATATCTTTCTAATTTTAAAGAAGCATGTGCATTACCATCCTTATACATTACAGTTCATGTATTGTAAATTTGTAACAGACTTAGACTTCAACTAGTACTTCTTCTATTCCAAAATGCAGAAAGATTGTAATAAAGTCAGACTCAAGAAAAGACTAGCCAAATGAATGGTAGTTCAGAGATTCAAAATTATTATAACTTATAAGTCATGCTTCAATAGGTATTCCTATAAATAACGATCAAACACAACGACCATATTTATTAAGAAAAAAGAAAACAAGGCATCAATAATGAGCACAACAAAGAGTTTGTGGGACTTGACCATAGAACTTGTCAACAACATTACAAATCTTACTAAATGGTGTTTAGTTTCGGTAGTTAATGAGTATCATACATGCACAAACAAATAATCATTTTTCTTTTTATTAATGTAAGAAGCACTCACAAGAACCCATGATTCATGAAATTGTGATGTACTAGATGTGTTGCTGCAACTTTAATATTTCTCCATTAGTTCTTTACTCTCTCCCTCTCTCTCTCTCTCTCGCCACCCCTCGCCCCTTTCCCTTTGGGTGTTCTTTGCATTCATTTCAAGAAAAAGATCAGTTTCAGTTCTTCTATAAATTTGAGACCCACTATTACATATTAAATAGACTAAAGACAAAAGAGAAACAAAGTCAATTTGTTAACTTGTGACCTTTACAGAAGGAGAAAATGATTTCAGTCCTTGACAATTGTCCCTACTCCCCAATTCCCACTCTTATGCTCTAACTGCCTCCACATTTAATGTCAGTAACTCTGCTGCTGCCCAAATCATTGTTGCAGCCTCATAACCACTGAATTATTTCATAAATTAGATTCCTCCTAATTACCCATCAAAGTTTACTTAATGCCTGGATTTTCTTCTCAATCTGAACATAAAGACACAAAACTAGTATCCAGGATAGGACCATTTTATCTTTGGGTGGTGGTTCAAATCCTAGATATACTGCAAACCACAGCAAGATTCTAATAAAGCCACAATCAAGAAAGAGTTGCAATATGAATGGCGTTTCAGAGGTCCACAATCATGGAAAACTAGAAAACTTGAATCATGACTCATGGCTCTAAAAAAGATTGTTTCTGTAAAGTGATACAACCACCATAACTATTCCCAGAAAACAGTGCCTGTTAAGGAATGAAGGAGAACAACGAAAGAGGAGATCGCCTTCAAAAAACAGAGGACGTAAAGTGATGATGGACAGAAAAACCAAGATTATGTTCTTTATTGTATTATTTAATTTTTTTCATGATCTGAATTGAGCAGCAACACATGGTATACGGACACAAAACAAAACTTAGCTTGTATTAATAAATATATATGGTATTTCATAAAATGTGTATACTACAAGTGGCTGGAACTTCAATATCACGTCACGTTATTAGATCTCGCTTCCCCCCTCTCCTGGTCGGGATGTCTTTGTTTGCGGTCTCTTTTTTTTTCTTCATTTTCCTCAGGTGTTCATTAAACGAAAAACAAAAAAAGAGGCTAGGCACACAGTAAACACCGCAACTGTCTGTTTGATAACCAAAACCTGGCTTACGATAAAGGATAAAAAAAAAACAGATAAGAGTTATGTTTAGTTACCTTCTGGCCACTTGACAATGCAAAAATAGCTCATTTAGTTGGACAGCTCCACATTCAATAAAGCCACCAAAGCTACTGTCCAAATCTTCCTGGCTCATCGCTACTCACTTATTTATCTATTTCCCCAAAAGACCTGTCCAGCATCCTATTCCAATCAAAATCAGTTACCTTAAAACAGATTTAAAAGATCAGATCCCAATATATGAAACACTCTTGCAGCACAGAATTATTGGAATGTTTCTTTCAAAGAAAAAGAAAGTTCTACGGTATCTGGACGAGTTAAGTTCAAACTGCACTTGCAATAGCCCACTCTTTTTCTTTCTTTGATTCCTATAAGCTACTACACGTAAGAGTAGCATAAACTTCTAAACTTTCATTGAAGCATACCTAATGTTGGTTTCTTCTCAGGAGACCACTTGCAGTTTATACTCCCAAGCACAATGTTTGGGCATGTTTCATTCTAAACACAATATCCACCATTTAATTCCTCTATCTCCATGGTATTATGGATAAGAAACAGAAACTAGGAGGGAAAGTTAAATTGAGATCAAGAAATAGTGCTGTAAAGAATTCTTCTACTCTTTTATCTTCTCTCCTCCAATCCATGTGGCAGTGGACTAATTAAAATTTGGGGCTTGAAGGTGGAATTATTCCAAGATCTCGGCTGTTCATCCCTCCTCCTTTCCTTACCTTCATAACATAACAGAGAATGGTTCTTCTGTGCTTTTATGTCTTTCCCACACCGATAGCTTTTCCCTTTAACAAAGATAGGATTAAAACTTAGATCTTCTTTATGGAATTCAAGTATGCCCCGGATATAGCTTTCCCTAGTTTGCTGAGGAAACAGTTCTCACAATCACTAGAAGGCATAAGAGGCGATGTCACAGCAATAAGAATAAAATTTTCTCCGTTTCCCACATCTATTTCGTATAACTCATTGAAAACATCTCGAAACTCATGGATCAATGTCTTGTAAAATGATGTGCTTGGAGGAATCACATAAGCTAGGATTCCATTATCAGAGAGAATTGATCTGGCTGACAAAAGGACATGCTTCCTAACAAACTCCAATGGCGGAGCAATTAGACCATCCCTAGCATCACTTGAATCCAAATCAACCATAATCACATCAAACTTAGTATCAACATCATTATCACTGCCCACGTCACAACCAACCTCTACCTCGCAGGCACCAGCAAGTTTATCAATAACTTTTAATGCATCTCCAACACAAAATTTGATATGCTCTCCATCGTCCAGCCCAAAATACCGCCTAGAAAGCCTTAACACCTCTTCATCGGCTTCCACACCCACAACCTGAAAACCCAATAAGGTTCTCAAGAAACCAAGCAAAGCCCCACCCCCAACTCCTAGACACAAAGGTTTTGGCCTTACCCCACTTCGAATCCGTCCCTCCATATAAGGAGCGGGCAGGCTAAGACTTGCGACCATAAGAACCAAATAAGAGTGCACTAAAACACTATCATCTGGCCTAAACTCAACTTGTCCAATTCCCACACAATCCAAACCAAAACCCAAACCCATTTTGGGAACAATGCGCACCTCCGTGTGGATCACATAGGGCATTCTTTCAAACCTCAAACGCCTGCCCTCCTGAACTCCCTCTTTGAAACCTCACCACCACCAGAGTCAATCTCCACATCCTCCACCACCATTTCACCAACCAAACACCCAACGCATTTCTCCGTATTTCAAAATGGGTATCTCAGGAATGTCGTGTTTAAAGCAGGACTTGGGAGATAAAGCAAGAAAGAGAGGTTTCAAGCTCACCCCGATGAGAATTAGGCGGGA
>LYNE01004493.1:15478-26920 GCA_001662545.1 Rosa x damascena
TTCTTCTTCTTCTTCTTCACTCAGCACCGATTACAAACAGCAAAGTAAACCTATTTAATTTTCACAACCTCCCCCAATTCTTTACTTTCCTCCTCTAGTTTCTACCTGCCTCTCTCCCACTACCCCTATAATTGGATTTGGGAGCCTCGAGGCTAAGACTATCCTTTGGTCCATTCTTTTTGTCTACCCCAATTTCTATCACTCTTTCTCTTCCCCAATTTTTATCATGAAAAAATTTCAGATTTGAATTTCAAGATGATCTTGTTCTTATCCGAAAAACAAGAACTTGAAATAGGTTGAATGATGACCGCAACGGTGGAGGTTGATTGATTTGATGACTGGTTTGTAAAATTGTGTGGTTGTTGCAAAATCTTGTTCAATCATGTAATCTTGAAGATGATGGAGGTAGGATAATCAATGGAAGGAATATATAATATGTGGGCTATCATGGAACCATATCTGAGAACAGAGGAAGGTGAAGAGAGAGAGAGAGAGAGAGAGAGAGTTGGAACAGGAGAACAGGAGAATACAGACAAAAAGAAGGGTTATTTTGTAAAATTAGTAACTTTTTATGTTGAGGAGATATGTAAACCATTGGATATGAGACTTGACAGGTGTCTTAATCTCTATAAAAGTTTAGGTAGGTTAGGAGGGGAATGAGCTTAATTAGGAGAGGATCCAGATCCTTGTCGGATCGGCTTAATTTGGTCTCCCATTACAAGCTTACCTTGCTTTCTGTTTCCATTTATTTAACTTAGGCCAAGGAGTTTTCGTTTCATTTTTGTTCTGTTTACTAAAAAAATAAAAAGGTCAGCTAATAAGGTGTTACGTCACCTACGATTGAGGTGTTCGACGTTTGCAACGAACATGATACCATACCAATCAGACTCCACCCCTTGGGAGAGGTATTCTTTGGTCATAGGGTTTAGGGTTTTGGATTAGGAAACTAACATTGTGTATGAAAGCAGGCATTTTGGATAACGAAACTCGACGGATCGATCAAGAATGCACCACTGGTTAAGAGGGACAAAATTGTGTACTGGCACACACCAGCAGTCATCTTACAATTCTGTCTTGTTTGATACAAAGATTTGTCCAAACAGTTCAACGGACAACACACAAAATACATGGAGAAAAAGAAGAAGCATTGACCTACAATTTTGAGCAATTAAAACAATAACAATAAACTAGGACATTATGTGTAGTACTGTCTGGTTGGGAATTGAGCTTGATATCTATGACCACTTTCAAATTGTTAATGCTCGGCATGATCAGTTTTCACATCACCCCCCTCCTTCCGCTTCTTTTTCCCCTTGCCGCGTTTCTTCTGCTTCTCTTTAAGCCTAAGTTGAAGTTTAACGTTCTTTTCCCATACTTGTCTGTTTTTCTGATAAAGCAACATCGCCGCACGGGCATCTTCTACCTGAAACAACTTTAGGAGTTAGACAAGGTATCTACGTGTCATTTCAAAGTTTTAATGAAATTGTTCATGACAAGTTGACATGATATATAAGATGCAAACAACATGCCATTTCATCACATCAGAAGTTGATTATTGTATACACTTGAACAGATGAAAAGTGAAGACATAAACCACAACCAACATGAAACTAAAACAGGAGTCTATAATGAACATAATCATGAGGTTTGACAGCAAGAAATATATAACTCTTCAAGGATCACCAATTTTACAAATTTTGCTTGGACCACTAACAGCTGCTCCTGGAACTAATACCAGGCACATCATTTTACAGGCAAATTAAGTTTCATTTGTATTGAAAATCTCACTCTACTTGAAATTCTGATAAGAATATCACATTCCAGTGTCTGGAGTTTACGAAATCACCATCCTAACCCCTCAATGCTAAATGTCACAGATGTTGTCTATAACAGTATAAGAAAATTTCTGGAAAAAAAAAAAAACAACATGAATAATCAAAAGTAATCATTAAAGAATCAGATACTAACAGGGCAGTGCTCCCCATTTTGGATTTCAACACCAAGAAACTCAGCTGCAAGATGCCGGAGCGCCCTTACGGATCCTTCCTCCCTGATCCATCAACAGCAAATATCATGAGGACATGCAGAGAGATCTCAATAAACTATTAGTTGTTAAATAGTTATTAAAGACAACAAGTACCTCTTAAATGGTTGATATACAGAAGTATCTCTCAAGTCTTCCTTGGGGTGACTCAGAAGTAACGCCTGTTTCAGTCAAAATTGTCAAAATAATATTCACATCTATACATGACACAACTGTACTAAATCGACAGATACCTTCAGATCATTGCGTAATGCATGGCCCACAAGAATTCGTCCTTTAATCACCTCTGCCACTCTTTTCTGAACTATCCGAAAATCCTTTGCTGCAAGTACAAAGATTTGAGCATTCTATCACCATAGAGTATCCACAAATATTTTTCTTGGAATTCTAGTTATAAATTGTATCCGTCACTAAATAATCTGCACTAAAATATTTTAGCTAAATTTCTGACTAACTAGTTCAGCAACCAGGACATTTCACAGTATTATTTTGTATTACTACCTGAATTGCACATTCAATAGCATGGATCAGAATAGAGCGGATGAAGGGAAAGCTTATATAAAACACTATGTAAAGAAAGAGTAGATATTTACAATAAGGCCAGTACGATGAGATATACTGAGTGGCTTTATGTAGTACCAGTAGGAAGTTTAAACAAAAGCGGAATTAGGATTTGCAAGATGAGAATAGAGGTAAGAAAGAAGAAAGAGAGCAGAGAACAACATGATCATAAATCAACCCTGCCTCTCAAAATGCAGTTATTAAGTAAGACACCTGAACTATTACAAATACCAAAATACCCTTATTAAGTTACCCAACAACATAACAGTGATAATTGAGTATTACAAGACTTCTAAAAGGAGTTATGGAGTCTAAAACACTGGTGAGAGATTGATAATATTAGGATGACAAAGTGATAAGTAAGAGGAAAATAGTGGAGAGATCTGAGGTTGGCCCTTAGAAGAACAAATAAATTTTATGACTTAAAGTAGAACAAGTGAGAAATAAAAATGATTTTCAAATAAAATTAGTGATTAAAAAGTATAAACAAAAACAGTTGACCCAAAAGAAAAAATAATGTTACTGAAGTTGTATTAGTCATTCAGTCTGCCCATACAATATCAGACAATTAGTTTCACATAAAGCAGTCTTATTTATTGACCAGTAGAAACCAATATGGAGGAACAGTCCATAACCAGTTAAGAATTGATGACAAGAACATAGTACAGCTCGGTCTAACATTTTTCTTCATTTTATAAAATTTCATAAACATGTCTGTAAAGCAGATCACCTACATTCAGAGTATTCAAAACAGCAGCAGAAAAATAGATAAAGCCAACCTTTTCGCAAGTCCCAGGAACGAATGCCACTTATTTGAGTTCGGAAATCAACAACACGTTCTACTGGGCGAACAAACTCGTCATATATAACGTTCCCCCATTTATTTATCTGCCATAAAACTGTACCATCAGCAATCAGTAATCCTAACAAGTTAAAGGACCAAGTATAAGAATCTAACAGAATGGAACATGTATTAAATACGGAAATAACAGATGCAGAATTGTTTGGGGAAAAAAAAAACCAGCCTTAGAGATCCAATCTCTTAAAAGTACAAGATGACAGAAGGGTATGAGATGAAGGAGAAGGAATGAAGGATATACCAGTGTAATTCGTCCAAGGGCACTTTTATTTCCTAGACCGACACCGACCATTTCACAATCCATGGCTATTTCATCTGTCACACTGTCAAATGGTTTATACGTTAAGAGGTCTCAAAGCAGCTAACAGGTTCAACTTATGGAGCATAATATCTTACAGATCCAAATGAAAAGATCTTGATTTTACATAGAAACACATTCCATATTAATGCTTCAGTTACTTGATGATGAAATCTAAAACTATGTGTCTGTTTAAGATTTAAATGAGAAACAGAAACAAAAACATTAAAATGTCCCTCGTAAAGTAGAAAATGAAAAATATGGGGACTTTCTGCCGTTAAACCCAATAGAGATACAGATAATAAGCAATCTACGAGCACAAACATCCTTTAACAAATTGCTTAAAAGACTTGCACTTAAACCGCTTAATTGTATGACCACACAGCTCTGCGAGATTATTTAGGGTCAGAACTCAGAATTATAGCCTTTGAGCTTTTGTTGAAACTTGACGAATATGAAGTTGTATGAAATCAAAAGAGGCGAGTAGTAAGACAAACTCTAAGGATCAAACATATTCTTGCTGGCTAAGCATTACACTTCAAAATGGGTGCTACAATTGCATTACTGAAACCTAAGTACAAATTCATGTAAACTAGTTCATCGAGACGAAAATTAACAAACTGAAACAATTAATCTTTTTCCCCTAGTTTGGTGTCCAAACAAGAAAATTTCACCTCTACTAAACTAATATACCCAATTGCTTCAAATTCACAGCCAAACAAAAATCCAAATGGCCCAAGAAAAAAAAAAATTGTCCTGCATTTTCTCATCAAGCAAAAAGCATGGAATAACATATATCTGAAAGAATCACCTGCAATCATCATTAACAGGTTCTAGAACATTCAACAGAGACGGAGAATCATCCACTCTCTCTTTCCGTTTCCCTGTAAACAAAACCCAAAAAAAGGCGTCTGCTTTATACTCTTTCATATCAACAAAAACAAAAGGTTCTAACTTTCAATTGCTAAGCAAGCCAGGCAGCGACTGAAGATGACAAAGAAGTCTTACCTAAGATGGTTTTTGGGGTTTTAGAGTCAGAGTTGTTGAAGGGTCTGGAAGGCTTTGGCTGGCTCTTGAGCGCTTCTTGGAATTGAGCCCAGTTGGGGTTTAGTTGAAACTGCGTAGCTTTCTTTTTCATCTTCTTCTTCTTCTTCTTTCTGGTGGGAGCTCGGAAGCGAGAAAAGAGAGTATTCACTGTGGCAGAGGGCACGTCTGGAACGACGGCCAGGTTTACATACAAACGACGACGTCCAGTTTGTTGGTTTTAGCTAATACACGTGGCAGGAGTCCATTGGAATGAGAACAAACTTATATATAGCAAGGTTCCAAAGAGGACGTCCTTGCTATAGTTAATTTGCGGATGGGTCAAGCACAGCCGTCCATTTCTTTAAATGAAATGCAACGGCTCAGATCAATCTCCTTGAAAACCAAAACGCGGGTCGAACTTATATGTTCCACAACGATCAACTGTAGACTCTCCACTTTGGTTGTATCGAAGTCTCTGGTTCTAGTTCGATCAGCTCTCCACAATCTCTTCTCATCTCGTCTCCAAATACTAGAAAGAGAACTCAGGTTGCACGATTGTTGAGTCTCCACAATCTCTTCTCATCTCGTCTCCAACTCTGGTTCGATCAGTTCTCCACCCAACAACAAAACACTGTGATGAGTCTCCTCACCCAAAACCATTAACAGCGCCGGAGTGATTCCTCCAGCGACGCCCGATATCAGTCCCCTACAAACCTCGTCATCTCCTTAGTCATCCTCACTGCTGCCGTTTGGGTTCGACGATGATGCGGTCAACGGAGCTCCTCACCGATGAAGACCCCGATGAAGGTCCTCAAGTCGCCATATAAGGTAAAGTTTTGAGTTTTCTGAGTTTGAAGATTTGGGATTACTGAAGATTGGGTAGAATTGATTTGGGATTACTGATTTTGGGAAATTTAATTTGGGATTACTGATTTTGGGATTACTGATTTGGAATTACTGATTTTGGATTACTGATTTGGGATTACTGATTTTGTATATAGATTTGATTGAAGTGTTTGGCAGAAGGAGAAATTAAAGTAAAATGCATATCTTAGAAAAGTAAAATGGTTATAATGTAATTTGAGGTTGAGGCTTGGAGCAAAAGTTCAAATGAACTTCCACATGGAATTTACATGTGCAAATTTATTTGAACTTTTACTTCCAAGCCTCAACCTCACTTTCAGCAGTCTAGAAGAAGAGTTCAAGCTTATTTAAACATGTTTGAATGTTTTGATTGTAAACAGTGACATGTTCAGTTTTGAGAGAGCTTATAGTTATGTAAAAGTCATTTATTTGTTAGAAGCACATGAAATTTCAATAGAGCTTTTAGGATACTGATCTAGTGTGTGTGATTTTTCAGGTTTTGTATTTGCAAGGTGATTTCAGGTTGGCTATTGGCTTGTTGCTGTTACTGGTGAATATTGTTATGAATTTTTTTATGTGTTTGATTCTTCAAGTTTGGGATGCACCGGAAGTGAGTGACGATTGTATTTGAGGGAGGTGGATTGGTTGGTTGCTGCATAATGTATTGGTTGTGGGATAGGAAAACTGTGATCATTAGTGGAATGTTTGTAGTAGTAAACACTAAATGTAATGTGAATGTAATGTGCATTTTCAGGAATCACAGAGCTTTGCTCTTGCTTAGCTATTTCTTATCTGTTGTACTCTACAGAATTATAGAAGGAATGAAATGGCTTTAGTCTTTGAATATTGTATCCGATTGACAAATGTTGCATGTTAAGTCATTTTGCTCCAAATTTGAACTTCTGATGCCATGGTTTTGAGTCTAACATTGTATATTAGGTCATTTTGCTCCACATTTTAAGTCAATATGCAGTGTTAAAGTCATTTTGCTCCACATTTTGAGTCAATACGCAATGTTAAAGTTTTGCTCCAGATTGGAACATTTTGAGTCTAACATTGCATATTAAGTCATTCCACACCTAGCCTCATTTTCTGGAATCATTATAAATCATCTGGAATCATTACAAGTCATCTGGAATCATTACAAATCAGCAACAATTGAGTATCCACAATTGAAACCATTACATAATGAATTCACTATGATCCTCACTATACCATATAATCTTGAAATTATCCAAAATGTCTTCCAAAACCTGCAGAATCAAAGAGACCACCAAAACACTGCATTACCATAATCTGATCAGTGCATCCAAAACCTGCAGAATCAAACAGACTCAATAAACTCAAAACCAAACTTGTAAATGAAGATCACAATAGCTGTTTCTCAACAAACTGAAATCCAATCACAATAGGTATTTCTCAACAAATCAAACACAAGCACAGTAGCTATTTCTCAACAAACTCAAAACCAATCAACAAATGCTATTTCTGAACAAATCAAACACAAGCACTGTAGCTATTTCTCATGAAACTCAAAACCAAAACCAATAGATCCTAGAAACTGAAAACTCAAAACCAAAACCAAAATCAAACACAAGCATAGTAGCAATATCCCTAGAAACTGAAAACTCAAAACCAATACCTCTTTCTCAACAAATCAAACACAAGCACAGTAGCTATTTCTCAACAAATTCAAAACCATTTAACAAATGCTATTTATGAACAAATCAAACACAAGCACAGTAGCAATATCCCTTAAACTGACCAAATCAGATGCAAAATCTAAAAAATACCAAATACAGAAAACTCAAAGCTCACCTTAAAGAGCATGTTTTCTGGTAGTGAACTGATCTGTTTGAGACATTATTCTGCCAAATGAGATGATGAATAACTATCCTCATCCATACTAGTGGAACTTGAATCTCCATTTTCATCAATAGCATGTCTACATAAATAAGCAAAAATAAAGTCATCAATATCAATCGATAAAAATGTTGCCATGAACAATAATATCAAACACATGTATCTTACCTTCCACGAAGTGTTGGACAATTTCTTTTGTCATGTGACTGACCAAATAGTCCACATCTATTGCATTGCCTACCTTGATTGGCATTTACCTTAACTTTCGTCTTCTCTTTTCCTTTCTTCAACCTTCTCCCACACCCTTTTGCTCTCACTTGATGTGGTTCATTAAAAACATGTCGAATAGCAGCATTGTTGGTCTCGGTCTCCAAATCTACTGCAGTTTGTCCACCTTCATTACTAATTAATGGTTTAATATTCTCCAAAAAAGCATCCAATGCTTCCATAAACAACTTGGTAGCCTCATCACTCATCATAACCTTATCAATTGCATATGTAGCATGCTGGAATAGTTTAGTCCTCCTTGAAAGTAAAGCTTTGTTATCTTTTATCTCCATTCCATTACAATCTAACACAACTCTATGTCTTGCAGCTTTAGTCCATCTCTTCAAGATGTACTGAATAGGCAATGTACCAACATCTTGGATCTTAATCAAATATGCCAAAACATGCCGACATGGGAAACCTTGACTGTCAAACATTCTACAGCTGCATGATGCAAAATCAGATTTCTTTTCATAAGTAAGTTCACGAGACTTACAAGTATCAATGTTCTTTCGTATAACCTTAAACTGTTCTTGAGTGACATTTTCAAACACAAGTTCAAGTTTATATTTGAAGCTCTCTCTCAATTGTTCTTGAACTTCATAAAATAGTTTACGTGTATAAACCTTGGCCATATGATCTTCTATGTCAAGGGACATGATAGTTTTTGCCTTCTCATCAATATTAATATGATCCTCCTCTAACTCATAATGTCGTTGGTGAAGAAGTCCCCTCTTAAACTGAACCATAAATTCCACAAATGAATTCCACTTAGAAACATAATTCTTGAAGAAAGAATGTTGACTCTTTGCTCTTTGACTACTTGACATTCCAGCTGAGAAAACATGATTGACATATGCTGGTATCCATGATGAACGAATTTCATATATCGACTCCAGCCACTTGTTATCACTCAACCCACTCTTCTCAATAATTTCAATACATCTCTTGAGTCAAACTCCTCTCTACTACTTGAATTCCATGTGCAGCTATGAAAGTCTTGGTAGGAATCCCGATATTTAGTTGCATCTAGCTTCACAGAAAATTTATTAAGAATGTGCCAACTGCAATATCTATGAAATGTTTGTGGGAGTGCTTCTGAAATGGCTTTAGTCATAGCAGGATCTTGGTCGGCAATGATCATCTTGGGGGCATTTTCTGGTGCATCTCCTGGCATAGCATTTAGAAATTCCTTGAATAACCAAACAAAAGTATCGGCTATCTCATCATTCAAAAATGCACAAGCAAAGATGATTGTCTGCCCATGATTGTTAACACCAATGAATGGTGTAAAAATCATTCCATACCGATTTGTGTTGTATGTAGTATCAAAGATAACTACATCTCCATAAAAGCTATAAGCCCGTCTTGAAATTGAGTCAGCCCAAAAGCACCGTGTTACTTTGTTTTCCTCATCTCCATCCATTGTATAGACAAAAGAAGAATCTTTTTCTTTATCATTCGCAAAATGCATGTACAGTTGATCTCCATCACGCCCCTTCTTCTATTCACGACAAGTTCTTCCATAATTATATAGATCACGCTGTGTAAAACCAATATTTTGAATGCCACCTGCCTGAGCACCAAAGAATTCAAACTGTTTATGTTTCTCCATATTCACCAAGCTTAGTTGCTGTGATAGAACTGTGTTAACTTCTGAAACACGACGGTGAGATCTCAACAAATGTACTCTAGGTGGGCTTGTTAATGGATGGTTGTGAGCCTCAACAAATACAGAGATTGCATATCTTCCAGACTCCTTCTTTCTCACAACTGCAATTCTCGCTTTACAACCCACTTTTGGCAATCCTCTCTTACGCTTTTCTCCTTCAACTTTGGAATCTCCTTGCTTATAATAGACATACTCCTTCCTCATAAGTTGTTTCTTATCTTTGCTGGTCACACTAGAATGGTTTCTAATACTAAACCCTGCTTCTTTTGCATATCTATTGTAGAAAGCAGCAACATCATCTATTGTTTCAAACTCTTGATATAATTTAGGCATCAACTCTGCCTTTACTTGAGGAATATAAACTTGATCATCCTCTGATTCTATTTATTTGAAACTGAAAAGCACACATAAGATCAACAATCAAAACAAAAACTAAACCCAGAAACAGAAAGAAGAAAAGTCCCAAAATATGGAAACCCTAAAAACCCTAGATTTTGTAATTGGAAATCAAACAAATCAGAAAAGAGAGAGAATCCATATTGTAGAGGGTTATTATCACAAATGGTACCTAAACTTATCCTCTATTTTATTGATGGTACCTGAACTTCAATTTTGATCACAACCAGTACCTGAACTTTTCGATTTCATTTTAAATGGTACCTAAGGCCACCTTCGGTCACTATTCCGGCCAAAAAAGCCAAATCTAAGAAAACAAAAAACAAAAAAAACAAGTTCAAGGCAAGTCTATTACCAAAAAATCATCACTATATATGATCGCAACCCTTGAAATCATCAAAAATCATTACTATGATCACCTCCCATGTCGTTTTTAGTCGGAATAGTGACCGGAGGTGGCTCTAGGTACCATTTAAAATTAAATCGAAAAATTCGGGTACTGGTTGTGATCAAAATTGAAGTTCAGGTATCATCGATAAGATTGAGGTATAGTTCAGGTACCATTTGTGATAATTACCCTATTGTAGATGTGTTTCTCTGCTTCCAAGTCTGCAACTTTTGGCGCGAAAACTCCAAGGGATGTAGGGACCATAAGAGAGATGCAATTTTCATGAGAGAAAGGAAAAAAGAAAGCTTCGGTTGCAACAATCGTGCAACCTGAATTCTCTTTCTAGTATTTGGAGACAAGATGAGAAGAGATTATGGAGAACTGATCGAACCAGAACCAGAGACTTCGATACAACCAAAGTGGAAAGTCTACAGTTGATCGTTGTGGAACATATTAGTTCAACCCGCATTTTGGTTTTCAAGGAGATTGATCTGAGCCGTTGCATTTCATTTAAAGAAATGGACGGCTGTGCTTGACCCATCCGCAAATTAACTATAGCAAGGATGTCCTCTTTGGAACCTTGCTCTGTGTGTATATATATATATATATATATCGATTGAGAATGAGGAAAAACATTGATGTTTTTTGCTTATTTCTCTCAAAACTAAATCCATGATTGATTTACTCTTTAAAAGTTAAATCAATAAAAAAAAAGTCAATTTTTACTCTATTAGGGTTTCTTCTCTAGTCGACAAACTGATCGAGTCCTGCGAAGCGATGGCGGAGGAGCGAGTAGTGGCTACTCTTGCATTATCGGAGAAAGCCATTGTGAGCCTGATTGGGAGTGGTGATGCAATCCGAGACCCTTTCTTCTACCTGTGTGGCTGACTTTTGACCAAGAAACTGGTGGTGGTCCCGTCCCTCTCGGCAACGATCTCCAGCAATCTAGTGCCTGGGGTTTGAAGGAGAGAGTTCTGATCCAGCATGAAGAGGAGGGAATTCTCGTCTTCCAATTCAATGATCAGGAGGAGAAGAAATCAAGTCCTTAATGGCGGACCTGGTACTATAGCAATTCCATGCTGCTGCTTGCGGGTGTGCTTGCTGATCAAAGACTTGCGCGTAGCCATGCGCAATGCTAAAGCCCTAACCCTAAATGAGAATGCTTTGGGGAGGTTTGTTCACTTTGATCATGAGGCTCTGCAGA
>LYNE01004494.1:10272-23817 GCA_001662545.1 Rosa x damascena
CTCCACCTTTTTTATGTAGGCCGTCCATTTTATTTATTTTTAATAGGAATTGATTTCATTAGATAATCAAGTCATAAAACAGGTCAGAGTCTAACATGCTTCTCCAATAAATAAACTCGGAAAACCTATCTAAGCCAAAGCTAATACTCATTAAATTCTAAAGGGTTGCTCGCTGGAAAGCAAGCCTAACTCAAGTAAGAACAACCTCGCTTCTTAAGAAAAAATCACTCATCTAGTCTAATCTGTCAGCACTTAATTGTGGTACAAATAACAACTATAAACATCTTAGAAAAGCTCATAGAAATTACACCAACTTTAAAAGGCCTGTAACAAGAATGTCTAAAAGCGTAGGGATTTAAGAAAGCACTAGTTCCTTTCCCCTAGGGTAAGGTTCTAAAAAACGCTAGGCGCTAGTTGGGCGGTGGGTTTGGGAGGAGCGCCCAGGCGGCTAGGCGGGTGCCTAGGCGGTTTTGTATTATTTAATTTTTATTTATTTTTTTATCATATAAAAATATATAAGAGTATATATAGCCTTTAAATGAATATATGAAGACTTATTAGTTATTATAACTTATAAAAAAGAATAATAAGATATTCTATACAACTATATTTTATTATAAGATTCCAAACCAATGAATTAAAAGGGGAACAGAGGGAACGTGGGGAAGACCACTTCATTTAGTCTCCGTCAAAAAGAGAATATGTGAAAGACAAAAAAAGAAAAAGCTTATCTCTTTCCTCCTGCTCTGCTCCCCTCTCCCTCGTTATCTCCATTCTCCAACAACCTTAATGAAATCTCTCTCTCTCTCTCTCTCTCTCTCTCTCTCTCTCTCTCTCTCTCTCTCTCTCTCTCTCTCTCTCTCTCTCTCTCATGATTTCACCGGACTTCCAGGATCACAATCTAGGTCTATGCAGTTGGTTGCATCCATCAACGAGCTCATCAGGTTCACCGCAGTGGTAGATTCATCGGCCTTCGGAGTGGCCAAGGAGCTCGGATCTCTTGTCTTCTCTCTTCGATCGACCATTGTGTACAAACATCAAGCTTCAACCTTCTCTTTCTCTTTCATTTTCAGACTTTTGGTCAAGCTTGAAGGTGATTTCTAGATTTATGTTAGGAAATTGGATCTTTGAGTGACTGAAAGGGATCTTGAGGGTGATTTCCAGATGTCCTGTGTTCTTCTCAACCTGCCCAGACAGCGCCGCCTAACCCCAGCCCGCCTAATCCCGGCGATTAAGCATTCCTCGAGTTGGAGACCTGCCGCCCAGCGCCTAGGCTGCCTGGGCGGCCGAGTTTTAGAACACTGCCCTAGGGTTAGAACCATCACCATTCCCAGATTCTTCAGCAACCAACAACCTCGGCATCAGGTTAGTCTTCCGGCTCTTGCTTCCTTTCTTCTTTCCTGACTCCGTATTACTTTTTACATTATTACTTTTCCTTGCCATACCATACGGCATTTTATTGACACTGCCCACCGGACGACCTCTCTTCCTCTATGGTTGTTCAGCATTGCCAGATGGCTCCTCCAACAAACTCATAGTTACTGCATCCAAGTTCTTTTTTCCAACTGCTAAACTCAAACTTAATTTTTTTGGAGAAGTCATTACCTCATATCCCTCCCTCTGTCGATGTTGTCCAGTGATGGGTGCAGCATTGTGCAGCGATTCCTCAATCTCTCTGATATGCACCGGCTTCCTTGCACAACGCCTGCCAATACAGACTGAGGAAAACAAATATCTGGAATACCTCTAGGAATCTGCGCCTGAAATAGTAGGGTTTGGCCAGTTGCCAAAATCCTAGCTGCTGAAGAACTCGGTTCGGCCACATCACACAGTATGGCTAAAGCTAAAGGTTGTGCCACCGTTCCAACCATCTCATCTGCATCCTCCTCCAACTCGGGGCTCGAGCATGGCAAACCAACATGAGTGACAAAGCCCCACCATCCACACCTCCCAAACAACTTGTGATACTTAAATTTTACCAGGAATTGAATCTCATCCTCAACCCAAAACCACCTCCTAAATAGTAGCGGTTTTGCATATTCTATTTCCACTCTAATGCGCAAAACCGTAGTTCGAAAAGCAGTCATGTCATACTCCTTGAACTCACCCAAGGTGCTCCCAATAAGCCTCATGATACATTCAAAACGAAAGGCTGGAGGCACACCCAGCAGGGTCATCCATTATGAGAATGATTTCAGTTACACTTCCCAGGTTTGGTTGACTCCATCATAATCCAGCAGCGCTATTGGGGCTTGATTAAAACCCTAAGGGCCTTCCTTCCAAATCCTAGCCCTATCAATTAGATTTGAGAAAGAAAACAGTACCCGGTCGTCTTCTCCAGCCTCCTCAACCCTAATGTTCCATTGATTCTCCATGCAAAGCGAAACATGCCCATGAAAGACCTGCGTGTATAGTCTCTTGCAGTGAGAAGCTTTCCAATCATGAAAGCCTCTTATTGTCATAATCCCTTGGAAGGACGCAGGTCAACAGGTTTCTTCCCATCAGCTATAGCAAGTGGGGAAGCATGCCGTGCAGCCATTGCATCAATACAGGCCATTAGCACTAGAAAGGATCTTCGCAAGTGTCAAAAACTCTAATCCTAGTTTTTAGAGAGAGAGGGAGACGGCTGTGACTTGAAAAAAAAAATAAAAAAATCAATCATGTGTATTTGGAGAAACTATAAATAATGACACACTCATTTAGGACACGACAAGAAAATGTCATTGTCAAAGAAATTTTGTCACGCCCCTGATTTTTAACACAAATAAAAAATCGATATATAATCTCAGAATTATACATGCGTGATCGTTCAGCCATCAATACAAAAAAAACTGGAAACTTTTTCCATTTAAACTGAATACATATTGATGCCCTGAACCCACTATGTCAATATACAGTCACCCCAAAGAGTCATATATTACAAGCTTACGAATTAAATTGTCAACAACAAAATAAAACGTAAATGCTCCTTAGAGCTCACTATAAGCGGAAGTCTTATAAACGGTAAAGTCACAAAATTGACTTCCTACCGTAAAGCTGCAAAGGCGCTACCTCAGCTTCAACCACGATTATCCTAACCTGCAGGATTAACCCCTACACCATTTGAATGGTACACCGGGTTGCCATACAACAAATCCGGTAAGCTTTTGCAAGCCCATATGAGTAACTCAAAACTGTCAACACAACTCACACTAGAAATAAGGAAAACAACTCACGGTTTGATCCCTTAAAACACAAAATAAAGGAGAGTAACCCACCCTTAATTTCCTTTCAAATAAAAATAAAAGAAAGCAACTTACACATTGGTTTCTTTTAAAACAAAACATAGAAAGCAACACACTCCTTGGTTTCCATCAAATATAACATAGAAACAACTCACACCTTTAATTCTATCAATCGTACCATACAAAGCAACTCACACTTTGATTTCTATCCAATATAACATAGAAAACAACTCAGACCTTGAATTCTATCAATCGTACCATAGAAAGCAACTTACAACTTGATTTCTATCAAATATAATATAGAAACAACTCACACCTTGAATTCTATCAATCGTACCATAGAAAGCAACTCACACCTTGATTTCTATCAAATCGTTAATAAGGAAAAAAATTTGCACCTTGTCCCCTCAAAAACCGTTAATAAGGAAGCAACTCACACCTTGTTCCCTAAAAACACGTAATCTCATGAGTTAGATATAACCAATTCCTGTTACCCCATGAATCACAATTGTGGCAGACAGACTAGAGCTCTAACTGAATTCGTAACCACTCGTCCGGCCAAAGACGTGATTACCTGATATTCTGCCCAAGGTCATAGACCTTCGTTCCTCGAACTTCTCAGTCCCTTGGAGCAAAACATTAAAGGAGTCACTCCAGACCCAAAATGTTACACAAATCTCAGCGCTTGTCAAAACAATTGAAATCAACATTTCCATAATCAATGTTTTCCGAAAAGCCATAACACAAAACAATAAATGAGCATAATCATGCATATTGTTTTCACACACAAATCTCAATGCTTTTCAAAACAAATCAAATCAACAATTCCATAATCATTTGTTTTCCGAAAAACCACAACCCGAAACAATAAAAAGCATCAATTCATGCATATTGTTTCCATATATCAACAAAACCCACAATATATATATATATATATATTTCACGTAAATATATATATATATATTTCACGTAAATATATATATATATATACACAGACACGTAGTCATCCTCTCAGGAATGCCTACTAATACCAACTATAGTTTGCAGTTAAATCAATAACTCTCAAAACGATAAAGGTAATTCCGTTCGTAAATGAACCTTGTGAGATTACTCACCTCGAAACTCCTGCTGTGTCTTTAATATAGAACAAAGTAGCCGATCCACAAAATAACCGTCTAAAATACTTCGACAAATACCTAATCACATATGGTTTCAACTTAGTAACAATTCACCAACGATTTAAGTCTGAAATCCCTGTTTTGAACTAAAATCCCCAAAGTGGCGCCAATCGAGGCAAAACCACATCTGAGACCTCCCAAAGTCTTCGGAATACTTTTACGATCGATATGTCCAAACCACAAGTCGATCGGACGCTTGGATCCTCACGGATCGAATAATCGAACAGTCCGAAACCGTAAAAATCACAACATATTCATACAATCTCCAAAAATTACGTATTATATATCGAAACACTAGTATCGACGAGTATGTGATATAGAAAACCAGAAATTATCCATTATATGGCCGGAAGGCCGCCAGAACACCGCCACAGTCGGTGGTGCAACCACCACAACCACCACCGGCCAAAACTCAAAACTAGATTAATCCAACCGTCCAAAATGTCAAGAACACCAAATAGATCAACTTCAATACCTGGGGTTCAAGACAACACAGCCTAGATGGCCTCCACAAGCCGCCGTGAACTGCTCACCTTGAGTTGATCCGATTCCTACATGAATCGATCCAAACAAACACCATAGATCGATCAAGGAGGCTTCTACGAACTCAACCAAGAAAACTTGAAGCCATGACGTCGCCGGAGCTAGGATTTCCAGTCGGGTCCGAATACCTCAATCTGTGCCTCCTTGCAGCGCCGCCATGGAGGAGAATCGCTGTTAGAGGCCACCACAGGGAGGAGCGGAACAAGGAGGAGAACAAGTTGGCCAAGTTTCACGGCCGAAGACCGCCGGAGCTCTCCGGAAAAGCCGGGTCGGATCATCCGGATCCGGGTCAGGGCAGTCAAAAAACAAGAGAGAGAACGGAGGATTTCAGAGTTTCTGGAAATGGAAAAATGTGAAAATGAAAATAGTAAGTTTCTGAAAATAGAAACTTCTATTTATAGAACTTTCCCAAAAGTTCAAACGCTCATAACTTTCTCATACGAACTCCAATTTTCGCATTCCACATGTCCACGTACTCGTATCGACGCGCTCTACAACTTTCATGAAGGAAGTTTTCAGAAAATCTAACGTATCAAAAGTCAACCTTGAACCCCCCCCCCCCTAAAACCATGCTTTTCAAATAAAAATTTGTCCGAAACACTTTCGCTTCGTCAACGAGCCACGAAACAGTCCAATAACCATAAATTAGATTCTGGAAAATTCTCGAAAAATAATAACTAATTTCTGGGGCACTACAAATTTTGTCTTTAATTATGAGTTAAATGCATTAAAATAAATAAAAATGTATATACCAATCTGGCTATGTTATAAGTTATAACTAAGAGGAGCACTCTAGATCTACTCTAGAATTAACTGGTTAGCTTTGTATTAAAAAGTTAACCATTTCATTTCCAAAAAAAAAAAAGTTAACCATCTTTTAGACCAACTTTTCAGTCGCATATCGGCATCTCCACCGTTCAGTTTTTTATATCGCTATGAGTATATCATTTATGCAAATTTTTTCTATGAGTATATATAGCCTGGAAGAGTGGAAGATCTTGTTTGAATCTTCGTTTCTTGATATTGTAAAATCTAGCTGAATTCTTTCTTCTTCTTTTTTGGCACATAAAACGTAGTTGAGTTTAAAGAAACTAGCCTCATTAATACAATGTATACATATATATATATATATATATATATATTATGTAATTCTTTTCATTTTGTCTTAATTAGAAAAACAGAGAAATGTGAAATGGAAGTGAAATTCACATACCATTTTATAATACGCACTTCATGTCTCATTTTTTAATGCATAGCAGTTTCTCTATGTGTGTGTTTTTTTATTTTTTTATTTTATGTTTATTTGATGGTATTGTTTGATAATTGGTGAAACCTTTGACATTAAAATATCATACAACTGTAACCATAAGACTAGAGGCCATCGTATGAATGCAAGCATAAGACTAAGACTCGTTTTTTAGAGTAACAAGCACATCGATCAACCTACTAATCTAATGAGTAGCGACTAGTAATTTTGGAATTTAAATTTGAGGGAGAATGATTAGATTTTTAAGGGAATATGAGTTTAAGCATATATTTGCAAATAATTGACTACATATATAGTACATTGGTGAAGAATATGTAAAGAAATGGTATTATCGACCAGAGGAATTGTACGTAGCCAATTAAATAGACGATTAAATTAATGTACTCATAGAACACGAAAATAACAATCTTAGATTATTGATTTACAAAAGATAAATTTATGAGGTGGAAAGAAGAAAAGAAAAAACAAAAACAAAAAGGGAGGAAAAAAACGGAAATATTTAAGGACATCTAGTTTGTGTGTCTGGCCCAAGCTACGATTATTTGTCTGAGTTATAATAGAGTTAGTCTTACTGATATCTACGGAGATATTTCAATCATTTTGTACAATTCAATTACCTTGTAAGACGCAGATTCTTTGCTTGTAATCCTCTATATAAATGGGCCCCTATTATCAATGAAAGCACAACTCAACTCTCTCCCAATTTCAGTTTTCTTAAAGCACGTTATTAGCACGAAGCCCTAACCCTGAAATGTTAAAATCGTAATCTTCAAACGCTAGCTACCTTCGCTGCTTCCCTAAATCCCTTGATCCCAGGAGTCCAGAACCGGCGGCGGAATCAAGGGAAAACACCCAAATTGGCCATTGGAAAAATCGAACCGGCTGGGTTAGCCTCTCCTACCTCTGCGAACGCCCCTGCACCTTCCTGGCTGCCATTAGCCTCGCCTGCCCTAGGGTTAGCCTCTCTTGATTTTAAATTAGCCTCACTTGATTTCCGGTTAGCCTCGCTTCAACAACACTGCCCGGAGGAGCAAATATGGTAACAAATGGATCAACCACTCCAGGTGGAAGAGGAATAACATCCACGTCTGGAACAGGCACATGAAAAGCAATGCGAATACGAAACCCTTCAGCTCTCATAGTCATCGCATCTTCTTCACCTTCAATAGCAGCATTGGTAATTACTTATTATTCCATCCTTTGTAGCGGAGTCCGCGGATGACATTCATCTCAATCATATTGCTGATACGGAGCACTGGCGTAACCATTAACTGTTGCTGAAAGAAAAGTCTTCGTTGCCTGCACACGTCAAGTGCTTCATTAAAGACATTATCTCTGCTTGTGTTTCCATGTACCTCTGCAGCAAGTTTTCAGCCATCTCTTTGCAACATTCATTTTTCAGTGAGACAAAGTTTATTCTCTGCAAGTATATTCTCTATGTTGGTAGCTAGGTTTGATTGAAAAGTTTTATGAAACAGAGATTGGGCATAGAGAAAGGAGGTGGGGGCATTTTATTTGAAATTGAGAAAAATAGAAAATTAAGAGCAGAGGAAGGAAGAAAATTGGGGCGTTTTTTGGGTCGTTGCTTTCAAAAATTGCAAACATGTTCCGAAAAAAGAGACACATAATTATCCCAATGACTTATTAATGCAATTACTCTCTTACTCAAAACCAAACTAAACAAAACAAAAAAAGAAAAATAAAACCATATTAAGTAAACAAATAGTTATCTCTAAAAAATCATCAAAATGACTGACTAAACCTTCATTCCATTTCATCCAGGGAAAAAAAAACTGTCTTCCATTTCAATTGAAAATCCATCATAGTAAATAGACGTAATAAAGATAAATTATTTTCAACTATTTAACTTTTACACATAAATTATGTTGTGTTAAAGATTATAGGTGTAATTTCATGCTTTCAAATTGTGCTCCAAACTTTCAATCCATATAATTGAAAAAATGAGATGTATAAAATTAAATGTCTATAACTGTTATCTTGTCAGTGTATATCAATTTTATCTCGTTTTACAACAAGTTCATATGCAATGAAGTTTGTTCAGCATTCTTTTCATAAGAATAAAAAATATTATTGATCAAATAAGCATCTCTTATAGCTTCATTCAAAATTTCCATACTTTTATCAAGATTTCAGTTGTTTTTTTTTCAAATATTTACAGATATAGAAATTTTCTCGATATTTCCATTGAAATTATTCCCGTTTTTTGAACCATCGATATATTTTCTATACTCGATATTTTGGACCTTGCACCAACCCGGTCTTTATTTTTCAACTGGCCAGTCAACTAGTCAAATGTTACCGACACGTGTCCTCCCAACTCAGAACTGGTGAGACAACGTCGTTCCTTTGAATCCCGTGGTTCTCCTCTTTTATGTTCTGTTTGATTTACTTTGATTCCTTTTGGTTTTACATTTGTTCTTCTCTCTTCTTTTCTGAGAAATAAACATGGTTGGGATTATATGGTCAGCTCAGGGCCAAAATACTTATGCAAACAACTTCAAGTAGAAGGGGGCTACCAAAGAGCAAGGAGGAGTGCCTAAGTCCCAAAACTTCCAGTCCTGTTGAATGCTTGAGCTTAATTTCTTCCCCGGTGTAGTTTTCCTAGACTACAGTTGTTTTCTTAGGTTTGTTGTTGGCTATGCTTACCTGAATATAAGATGTATGAACACGTTTCCACCAAGAAGGGCAATAATACACATCCAAAATGAAGAAGGAAACAAAAAATGGCATGCTTCATCTTCGTTCATCACACCTGAGTAGGGGTACAAAGTTTTTATTTTTTTATTTTTGGAATAAACAGGAGGGAAACCCGTCAGGATGGAGGAAACCTCCTTCCAATATTATTATAATCAATAGTTAGAGAGTACAACGAGGGGGACATAAAGCCTCGTGATAGTTCACACCCATCTTCTAAAAGTACACTAATAGAATCAAGGGTTTCATTAACCCATAACTCATCCAACCTACAACTACTAGTAAGGTGAGCAAGTCCATGAGTAGCACCATTTGCTTCCCTATAAAGTATAAACATGCCTAAGTAAATTGAAATTAAACGACTGCATATAGTACTTACGGTCATTCAAGATCACTCCAACATCAGACATATCCTCCACATCACTAGCTAGGGCATTCAGTACGATAGCACTATCACTCTTAAACTCCACTTCAGCCCATTGTTGGTCGATGGCTATCAATAAACCAGCTCACATTACTTCTGCCTCTACATGCATAGCAGATTGGGCATGAGGTATGTACCTTGCAAAAGCAGCTGCACACCTACCCCGGTCGTCCCTAGCAATAACCCATATACCTCCAAAACCATCAGCAGCTATCAAAGCCCCATCCACATTCACCTTAAGCCTACCACTAGGGGGGGGCATCTCCACTTAACTCTGGTACGCTTAGGCTTGCTTGCAACAAGTGGATGACACATGTGATAGTCCTCCAATAGTCCTAGAGACCAGGCACCCATATTGAAAGGGTTGATACCTCCGCCATTCCATACCACCGAGTTCCTTTCATACCACACCGCCCAGAGTGGCACAAGGAAGATCTCTACCTGCTATGCTGTGAGGCTTTCTAAGATCATCATCACCCAGTCCTGCACCTTAGTCGCTTGGAAAGCATCCGCTTTCAGTCTGATCAAACCATGAGTCCAAGCATTGAATCACAAGACAATCACGGAAGATATGCATACTAGTTTCAATCTCATTATTGCATAAAGCACATTCCAGGGATAGGAGAGTTACTCTCCTAACTAGGACCGCTCTCTTAGGAAAAATCTCTTTGCACAATCTCCACACAAAGTTCCGTACTTTAGGAGGAACCTTGGCCCTCCAGATTTTACCCCAGACACTCCTTCTATTTCCTACCTCCGACGAAGTAGAGGACTGCTTAGTTAAATTTTCAGTCACTCTTGAAATATGATAAGCACTTTTAACACTATACAAACCATGCTTATCAAAGTTCCAAACAAGCTTGTCCCGAGACTGATGCAAACTAAGAGGAATACGAACTATTAGGTCAACCTCCTCCTTCGTAAAGACCTCTTGCACAATTTGTAAATTCCATTCTCGGGTCTCCGAATCAATAAGGTCAATCACCAAGAAGTCCTTCGTTCCCATGATTGCAAAGGAGAAAGGTTCAAAACTATATGGTAAAGGAAGCCAAGGATCATCCCATACCGAAACACTGCTCCCCTCACCCATTTGAAAACGTAAACCCTTTAATAGAACTTCCTTACCCACTAGAATATTTCTCCAGGCATATGAGGCATCATGACCCAATGAAACATGAAAGAAAGAAGTAGACAGAAAGTACCTTACTCAAAGTAATCTTACTGCTAAGGAGTTTGGGCGCTGAATCAACCTCTAGCCTTGTTTGGCCAACAAAGCACGATTGAAGTGCACCATATCTCTAAACCCCATTCCACCCTCCTCTTTAGGAACACAAAGTTTTTCTCATGCCATACAGTGAATTTTCTTAACCTCCCCCTTATCTCCCCACCAAAATTGAGTCATGAGCTTGTGCATGGTAAAGCACAAGTACTTAGGCAACTCAAAACAGCTCATCACATAGTTAGGTATCGACTGTAAAACTGCCTTGAAAAGTATTTCTTTCCCAACCACACTTAGGGTTTTTATGCCTTCACCCCTGCATTATCTTCTCTATCTTTTCAGTTAAGAAACGAAAAGCTTCTGCTTTAGAATAACTCAATTCAGTTGGAAGCCCAAGGTACTTGTCGTGCTTGGCCACTCTCTCAACCCCCAAAATCTTTGCTAACTTGAACTGCTCATGGAGCTACACGTTCTTACTGAAGGAAATACTGCTCTTCTGAAAGTTTATCTGCTGCCCCAAAACACTGGAATATCTCAATAGGATCTTCTTTATGGCCTCACACTCCGCCTTCTCAGCTTTGAAAAAAAATGAATGAGTCATCTGACAAAAACAGGTGACTTATGACTGGAGCACATTGGCATATACTCACCCCATGCACCCTACCCTAGCATTCAGCCACCATAATTAAACGAGAAAGAGTCTCAACACAAATTAAGAACATGTATGGGGATATAGAATCACCTTGTTGTAATCCACGAGAAGGGGTCAGATGTCCTCTAGGTTTTCCGTTCAACATGAAAGAATAGTACACAGTGGCAACACAGTTCATAATCCAGTGCACCCATTTCAGATCAAAACCAAACTGAAGCAAAGAACCTTCCAAAAAATGCCATTTAACCCTATCATACGCCTTGCTCATGTCCAGTTTCAATGCATAGAGCCTACTCCCATTTCCTCGCAATCTCTTCAGGTAATGTGACACTTCAAAGGCAATCAGAGAGTTATTAGTATTAAACGACCCGAGATGAAAGCATTTTGGGTTGGGGAGATCAGAGTTACAAGTACAGGCTTCAATCTATTGGCAAGCACTTCGACCCAATTTTGTACAATACATTGCAGAGGCTAATTGGCCGGAGATGACTAACCAGCTCGGGGTCCTTCACCTTAGGTATTAGGGTTACATATGTGTGGTTGATTTGCTTCTTTAGTGTTCTGGACTCCAAGAAAGCCCAAACAGCCTCCACAACGTCATCCCCAACAATCGACCAGAACTGTTGATAAAAACACGGGTCTAGACCATCCGGCCTTGGTTCTTTAGAAGGCTCCATCTGTTTAAGGGCCGTCCAAACCTTATCCTTGGTAAAGTCAGCCATAAGGGTCTGGTCCACCTCATCAGTGATAAGTTTAGGAAGGAGCTCAGTAACCTCATGGATCTGCTGTGGATTGGAACTCTGAAATAAATCCCTATAGTACCTCAAAATCACCGATTCAATCTTCTCCTCCTCAGACCTCTATACTCCTCCATCATCGCGCAGCCCCTTAATGAGATTCTTTTTCCTCCTATTTTGCATCTTGATGAAAGAATCTGGTATTCATGTCAGTAAGCCACACAACCCTTGACTTCTGCTTCCAAAATATCTATTCCCTCTGAAGCAACTCTTGAAGCTTTGATTCAAGATCAAGCCGCCCCTGATCAGGTTAAGCTGAAAATGACTTATCATAAAAAAACACTTAGCTGAGCCTTAATTGCTTCAATGTCTTTCTAGAGGCTCCCCAATCAAGTACAACTTCAAGAGATGAGAGCCTCACGTGTGTTCAAGATTCTATTCTGGACTCTCTCAAGTGGGCAAGTCCCAGTTGCACTCTCCCAACTTGCTTAAACCACCTCTCTACAATCTTTTTCATGCAACCAGTATTCCTCAAACCGAAATGGTTTTTTCCTCCTCTTTTTCCTCATTCGTTTCCTCCTTACCTCCAAGATAATAGGAAGAGGATCAAATTCATTTGGATTGAGATGAATAACCCTCGACTTTGGGAACAGACGACGCCACTAGTCTTGGGCTACAAACCCATCCAGTCTGACTCTCACATCCCTACCGTGTCGAATACCCTTCCATGTAAAGCATGGGCTAGAGAAATGCAAGTCATAGAGTGAACAAAACCCTAAGGCCTCTCTGAAACCTTGCATCTGAACATCCCTCCTTAGGAGACCCCTTTCCTTCTCATGTAAAACTAAAATTTCATTGGAACCCCAACCCCCCCCCCCCCATGGGAGATCACATTTGCCCCTAAGATCCCTTAGTAGAGCCCAAGTCCAAAAGTAGGTTGTCCATACACAACGTGAACCTCCAAGGTGGCCCGGATCCCTCTCTAATCACCATGTCAATATGAAAATCCGAGAAAGATAGGAGGCTCACATTTATATCCTCTGCCCACAACAAGCACAGGCCCCCTGATCTACTATGCCTCTTCCCTTTATGACAACTAACAATTTTACAATTAACAGAAAAAGCATTACGCCAACCGAGTTTTTTCCTCACTCCTACCATCTCTTCCACCAAACATTTAGTCTCACTCAAGAAAACCACTTTGGGAAAATTTAGGGTAATCAACCCTTTAAGGAGTTTAACCCTTAAACTTTCGAAGGGTTCCCAATCCCTTGGCAGTTCCAACATAGGATATTCATGGCTCATGATGGATCAAATCCGGACCCATCACGGAAGAATGTTCAGGAGTACATTCAGGACACATCACAGTAGATTTCCGCAACTTCTTTCTGCCTCTTCCCTTTTGGTACAAAGTTTATGAACATGAAGTTCTAGTAAACACAACTTGAACCATAATCCCGCTTCTGTATTCTGCATATATGGCATACACTACTTGGCAAATTCTACAATTTGTATCCATCCGCTGGTTTGGGATTTACCAAATCTTCTTTTTAGACGATGAAGCAAAAACCATTTAAGATGCTCAG
>LYNE01004497.1:0-10053 GCA_001662545.1 Rosa x damascena
CGAGACTATAGGTGGTCGCCTTCGCCTTCGCTTTCGCATTTGAAAACATTGGTTCTGATAGATCTTTTGAAATGATCTGCATAATATCGACAAGATTCAATATATTTATCTTCCAGAATTTGGAAACATCTTCCAAATATCAATATTTCTGGGCAAGACAATTCCACTGATCAATTAAGAGATAACATAACCAAGTGACCCTAAGTCCTATATGCCTACCTAAACTGTAATGCACAAAGGTACATATGCAAAGGAATTAAGACCGGCCAGACATAAAGATGCAAAAAAATAAAAATAAAAAAACTCAAGAAAGCAAATAATTTACTTTAAAAGTCTTAGAAAAGGTTTGTGGAGTCAAGTAGCAACTAAGACCAGACAGCACAAATTTTTGAAATTGCATATAAAAAAATCATATAATTTAAGTTAATCTGACACTTGAGAAATGGATTTGCTTAAATAACAGACTCGAAGTCTGGGGCCAATTAAAAACTAAAGAGACTTAGTAGACAAACTGAAAACAGTTATCAAATGTACTGTGGATTGTTGGAGGTCACAGACTAAAACACAAGGCAGAGGAAATCCCAACAAGAAGATCGACTATGCCTTCTTAACAACTAAATTAAAGTATCAAAGAGAGAAGACATCCAGGAAAGGTTTTGGTTGTGTACGACAGATGCAAAGAAGACAACATGCCGTCCTAAGTTTAAATGAGACAGGAATCATAATAGAGAGGAGAACTAGGATATTCAATGCCAGTATTATGCTGTAACAATACAATAAGGTATAAACGTCCTTAGGTAGGATCAAATTTAAAATCTCTGCAACAAATTCAATAGTGACCTCACACTCCAACACCCCATGATTAAGGCCCATTTGTTTGGCGGAAATTGGATTTTAGAGTGTTAGATATGTAATATGGGAAGTGAATCTAATGGATTGAATTGAGAAAAAAAAATATTTGCATCTTGGGCATACAGCATTTTTCAATTATAATTATTCCACTCCGGGTGTGATTACTGAAGCCTATCACAAAATACATATCTCAATAAACCAGGAGAATGGGATCCCTAAAATTAGGGATTGACATGATAAAGTATACTTAAAATGTGCAATGTACTGTACAAATTATAAAATAATAACCAGAATGATAAAGCATTTACCGCTCCTGGATGTCTTCAGTGGAGCTGATCTTGCTATGCTGTGTGAGATTGCACTTCAGTGGAGCTGATCTTGCTATGCTGGTTTGTCTAGTGCTAAAATACTCATTTCTGTTCTTTTGCTTCAAGATTGATTATACTGGTGAAGTGGTGATATCCCATTCTATCTATTCATCTATATGTCCGTTGTTACCAGATGATGAGAGCTTCTAAGCTTTTCTAAAGCTGAGACATTTGAGGAATTTATAGCAACTGGTGGGAGTTCAGATGCACCACCACCATCGATTATCAACAATATTCACTTTGAGCAAGCACGAGCTACAATCACACCATTATCCATCGAGGTAAAGTTATTATTGTACTGTCACGGTTGATTAGCATATGCAACGCTGCCTCTTTTTGGCTGGAAAACTACTCAACCTTTTGTTTCTTGTCTGGAGCAGAAAATTCGTTGGTACCAGAATTTTGGAGAGGAAGAACAAACGACTCCCCGTGAACACCGTGTTGAAGGATTCATGGACTTCGCGGCACCGAGAAGTTGAGCTATGAGTGTCCTGTGGAAGAGGATTTTAACTGTCAGAGAAGGCCTAAAGCACTAGAAATGAAACATAAGACTCAGCAGAACAAGAAATTATGAGAGGGAAACAAATTTTTGGACGGTGTTTTTAATTTTAAGTTGTGTCCTGTACTTCAATTTATATGTAGAACTTGATGATGTTGGGCATGATATACTCTCCCAATGGCATTACTCATTGTCATCTATACAACAAAGCTATTTCTTAGCTCAACTTCACTGAACCAATGGCACGGTTCAAATAATTGACTTGTTTACATAAAAGAGTAATGCCTGGCCAGGATGTGGAGAAGATTTAGAGACGGGTATTTTGTAAGGATACCAATCAACCTCGACTTAGAGTAGTTGCAGATTTTATAAGATCTACTAGTGCTACCCCTTAATGGGGCCCATGCCTTACTACTTGATTGAACTTTTCTCATTAGAATCGTGCTGTCGTGAAAATCGATTTCAGGTAGAAGGAATTAGACCGTGTTCAAGTATGATTTGGCTTAGTGGGAAACAAATAAATGGACTCTATATATAAACAGGATAGGCCAGAGAACAGTTAAAAGGCAAAAGAGAACAGCGCAGTCAATTAACCTGTTGATGATGGATACAAATATGTTAAAAAGTATGTTAAAAAGACTGAAATCATCATCGCCAGGAGAAGCAGAGTTATTGAGAACTAAGATTGATGATCTCCCGGAGGTTTTATTGGTTGAAATTCTGTGTCGGCTTCCCTGCAATAAACTCATATTCCAGTGCAAAGCTTGTGTCCGGTGTTGTCGGGGAACACACGGATCACTCCATTTTATAATGCATGGAGGACGACGACATATAAAATGCAGTGGAATGATTATAAAACGGACTGTATGTTCTTGATCTCGTATCCCATGTTCACACGGATCACTCCATTACATTTGCTGGTATACATTCGAATGTAATGCATGAAGGGCGACGACAAATAAAATGGATAAATAGAGAATAATTTATAAACATGATGGTAAATTATAGGCTATCACTAATTTCCGAGAGGAGAAGCGATACAAGAAAAAGAAAGGGAAAGAGGGACAAGAAAATACAACAACAAAAACAAAAACAACAAAGCCCGAGCCTAGCAGGACAACAAGGCCCCTCGCTCCTCTGCTGCTGCTGTAGTGCAGGCGCAACACACTGTTGCTACTGCAATCACAGCCAAAGCCACTGCAGTTGCGCAATGATGGACGAATCCAATGGATTAATGCCTTCAGTAAATGTGGTGCAACCATGGCCACTTGCTCAGCCTCTTGTTTGGCGAGTATTGTAAGATTTGCAATTTGAGCATTTCTGCGCCACAATGTGAAACTGCACTTGTGAGCTCTTCCCACAGTCGTTGCACAGAATTGAAACTTGTTTATTTTGATATGGTTCTGGCATTGGTGTAGCTGCGATCTCCATATCATATTTCTCCCATACCTTGGACATATCACAAACTGACTTGGAGCAAAGAGGGCAAGCATATCTGTCGCCAAATGCAAGAAGATTAGACAAATGAACAAGAAAAGATGTTATAATGCTCCGGAAACTAAAATTAAAGAGTATAGCCTCCAAATACTCACTGCAAATGGTCTCTCATCTCTTTCAAGCAATGCTTGTGAATAGTGTGTCCACATGGCATCACTGTAACATCATTTCTTGAGTCGAATAAGAACTGCAAATCAACATGTGTATGTTATAGTTCAGCACAGTATATCCTATAGCAACAGGGTATCTAAGAAAGATGATGCCCATCTCAAGGAACTGCCACCACTATTCTTACCTCAAAGCAAACAGGGCAGTCATGATGCATTGCTCCTTCCACACAAGGGTGACTGTTTTTCAGCTGAATTGAGTAGCAGCAGCCTAACAATGAAAACGAGATCAGTCTTACCACTATACAATCAATACATCCAATTTTTATATATTTATTTATTTATTTTTAAAAAAAAAATTAGGGCTTACCACATTTGTAGCAATGAAAGAAATTATCACGCCCCCCAATTCTGTGAAGATGAACACAAGAGATAACAGTGGGTTAATATCCAGCGGACAGAATCAACAAATAGAGGAGGACAAGGCAGTAATGAAGTAAAAGAACTCTACCTGCATATCCCACAGCCGTCGCAATGGTACTGTTTCTTCGATATCTGCAAAGAAAGCAGAAAGGATTTTCAGCCTCACAAGCTAGTAACAATAAAGTATCATGGTGTCTCATGGCAAACTAAACACTAAACTACACATAAAAGGCCAATAGAAAACCCTGTTCCATTCTCTAATCACCCGAAACAGTCTGCTCCAATATCATGTTAAACAGCTTTGATAAAGTTGGGAACTTACATCATCATCAAATAGCTTGCATGTCTCACAGAAGTATTTACCCATGCATACACCACAGTTGACACAGACTTGTTGAACCTGGTAACAGCAGCAACCAACATAAGAGTATTCAGAAGAGTACATGTCATACTTAAGTCAAAAAGAAATGTGAAATAGAGAACTGAGTGAAGATCTTAGTCAGATATAGTGAAACAACTTAACAGGGACCCAACCTATAACTAGTTAATTACTGCCATTCCACCGTTAAAAACAATCTACACAATTCAATGACTTGGTTGTAAATTACCAATAAACAAACTCACCTCTTGCTCAGTGCCACAAAGTGAACATATCACCTGAAACAATACCCACGTACTTCATCAGCTATGTACAAGAGAATTGAGTATAATTCATGAACAAAGCAAACAGGGGTAAGGTGATGAACATAATCATGAAAGGACTTACCTGTTCGACTTGATGCCGTGGTATGTCATGTCTGAGTTTTGGGTCAACATTAATATTGTTCTGCACACCAATACAAAATTTAGTGAACATTGATGGGAGTCGATAAAGTATCATCAGGAAAATAATTACAAAGACACACGCTGAATAATTTGAATACTCACCTTTGCTTCATTATGACAATGGCGACAATCAAAAATCTCATTGCAACAAGGAGCCCTAATGCGGCACCTTCGCCGATAATGCGGACAACTGCAAAAGAAAGATGTATAATATTATTTCTCCTGACAGATATGGAAGAAGGTGAATAAGGAGAATTAAGAAAGAACATTACCCATACTCTGTGAGTCCTCTATCTAGAGATTCGATGGACTTTTCATTGTCCTTTGCTTCTATTGTGAGCATGCACTTCTCATTTGATAGATGAGAGTGGAACTCCTCCATCACTCTCTGTGTAAGCATTATATGTTGCTTTCTCCAAATGTAGGACAGTGTTTATAAGCTGGCAACAAGGCTAAAGCACCTGCACGTATAAACACGTTTAGGAACGCTTGTTAAACACCTTAGGGATAGTTGCCAATCAAGCCAGGCTAACACCCCATGACACTCTGCTTGCTTCTATACTGCTGAAGACTATTGCAATCAGCAACAACAAAATCCAACCAAGGTTGAACAGCTCCAATCAGCATTTCTCCGAGAGGAGGATTCATCAAAACAAATAGTTCTATAAGAACCCAAACAATAACTACAATGCAGCATTCAGGATCTCCAGAGCTTCCATCTGTTTAAAGTAAGCAATAACATTGCATCACTTGATTTCTTGAATAACTCCTGGAACCAAATCCAACTATACTGGGCACAACGAACAGAAGCCCCAACCTATGGTAAAAGAAATATATCACATGATCAAATGTGTTCTAAAAAGTTGGAAGAAAAAGGGAAAAGAGTGTGATAGATGGAGAATGTGTTGGTTTTAATAGGCAGGACAGCCCTACCTCAATTGAAAAGTCTGCTTCACGTCGGCATTGAGTACTGGACTTACCCAATAGGCAAAAACTTAAAAGCTATATACCATAATAGGAGATGACTCCCCTTCAAGAACCACTGCATGTCGAGCAACGCTAAAACTTGATCGGTTTCCCGATGACTTTTTCATTGCAACTTGATCGCTTTTAAAAACAACTTGGTGGATGCAATAAGGATATCAAAGAGTTTAGTCCAAGTATGAGCATGAGAACTCATAACCCAGGAAAACACCTGATAAAAGCATTCATTCTCTGCTACAACTGAATTCGAAACACAAGGAAACAAATATGGATGGAACCAAGAGAACAGTTTTGCATAAGGCTGCAGCTGAGACAACCCAAAATATACTGTTTCCCTAACAAGATTTTCAGATATGGTAAGTTCAATGAGGTTTTCAAGAGATATGGGCGACAACAACACAGGAGAAGACATTTTGGGATGAAGATGTGATTTATTTTATGTTATTTTTATTTTTTTACTTCTAATAAGTTCCCTGATCAGAACCATGAGAAACAAACACCTCTCTGGAGTTGGCATTTTCACTTGCAGTACAGCTAGGATCATCCTGCAGGATACTGCCGTACAGAAACCCTGGAGTCCTACATCACCACTCACTGTATAAATAACCAGAGGAAAAAGCCCCTATCTTTCAATGCAACGAACCTTTATGACAGAAATTGATAAAGCAGCCTCCTTCCCTAAATTTTTACATACACCACATAGACACATATCATGCTGCAAGGGAGCTCGACACTCAGATTCAAATTGCGACGTCCCTAATTGAAACTAGACAAGTACCTAGTATCTCTTTCTTTTCTAAATCATCATCGGCCAAAACCAATTGCTTTCTCAGCCAGAATCACCTAGGATAGAGAAATAAATAAACCGGAACAAATCACGAACAGCCATAACGCAGCATCATTCAAAGCTAAATTTCAGAAAACGGTATCCCTTTCCACCATTTCTCTATGTAACGCTCACGTTTCAAGCATCAAAGAAGAACAACCACATGCGCCAATAAACCAAATGTAGACATTGCAAACAATAAGTTAGGTGGGGCTTCTTTCATAAGGTAAAATCTTGGTAAGCACATAGGACGACCTTTGATCAGCCACAGCTGACTCCAATAATTTTTACTCCTAAAACTTCAACACGAGATCACACCACAGACTCAAGCTCAACCGAAAGTAAGCAGATTAGGACCAAAAAAAAAAAAGAGACACAAGCAGCTAAACTATTTAGGAGAAAAAATCATCCAAAACTAAATTGCTTTCAGAAATTAAATAAACAAGCCATATTCATAATCAAATCACAATCATCAGCCAAAAAAAATTCAGGAAAACAGAGACACAATAGCAAGCAAACAAGAAGCTCAATCAAATAATAAAACTAGCAAGCAGATCACATCGACGGCCGCACACGCAATGCATCATCAGAACAAAATCTAGGATATGTAAATCAAATCAACACAAATCACAATTCACACGAACAAACAACTCACCTACAGTATGAACAATCAAGCAAAAACACTAACGCTAATTCAGTAATCAAATTAAAGAACAATACGAACTCTTAATAGAACAACGAACTTTCAATCGCACGGACGCAGTAGTCGCCGATCCGAATTCGACACTAAACTCGCCGATCGGATTCTATAACTGGAGCTCCAATTCGCCTCTCTCGATCGATCTGTGCGTGTGTGAGAATCAGAGACAGACAGAGATAGAGAGAGAAATGAAGGAAAGCGATATGAATGAATGAGAGAGAGAGAGAGAATGAGACTGAATTCAATTCGAATGGGAGCCAAATTTATATGGTACAACCGGAGCTCTCTCTCTCCCTCTCTCTATTAGTATTATGATTTATATGATCATCATTATCTTCGACTTCGAGAGCCTTCGAAACGAAAGCTGTGCAGGGCCCACCGGCTTCCGTTTTCTTTGACAACTGACAGCTCCTAAAGTAATTGTCTGTAAATATCTTCCTGGAGCTTTTCATCCGGTGCGAGCGCGTCCCCCGCAAGTGTGGATCGGACGGTCCCTGATGGGTTTTTTCTTTATTTGGACGGCTGGAAGAGAATGACTAGGGAGGTTAGCGTGGGCTTGGGGTTTACTTCGTACGCGTCCTCAAAAGTCGGTTATTTAATTAGGTATTTCAGCATTGAACGCATCTGCGTGACACGTCATCACTGACCTGGAATTTTGATCGGGTTGTGCTAAAACGACGACGCGTGGTATCCATTATGGATTAATCAATTACATCCTGCCACGCTTGCTTGTGGACTAGGTTAGCAATATGGCGTGGGAAGAGATATATATATGTATAAATGATACTAAAGATATTTTTTGTTTTTGATGTCAAATAATAAATACGAGATAGTTATTTTATTGCTTTCTTCCTCCCTCTTCTCTCACTTTGAAGTTATCCTATCCTTGCATGGATATTGGCATATTGCTATGATAGTATGAAACTATGAACTAATGACAAATGAAGGAAGATGTTGTAAGCCAATGAGAGAGTCCCATGTTGGCAAAACTAGAAAATCGTGATAACTGGGGAGATGTGACGACGAATGTTATTCTAATGCTTGTCCCTTAAGAAAAACATTGCTAATTTCTCTCATTTTCCTCGTGGTTATAATTCGGATTTGGTCTTCCTTGTGGCATTGCAACTTGAAGCAATATTACGAGAAATCCGAGCTTAATGAGAAGTTTCCAATCTCCAAATCGATTTGTAGATGTAAAATTGACGGTTTCAACCCTAGTCATTGGGTCATGGATCACTTTCTTGTTCATAGGGTTGCATGTGTGTGACCCGACCCAAGGCCCAAGGCCTACTCAACCTCTCGGGTTAAGAAATGTAATCCAAGGTTGGTAAAAGGCCCAATCATGACTCTGCATGGCTTTTGCGAGTGAAAATAGCAGTAGAACTCTCACTCCGATCCACTGACGTACCATTTGTCTCACTATTCCTCTTAAAACTCTTTAATCTGCAACTAATTTCCGAGAGAATTTTGCCCACGACCGTCTGATCACATAAAAATGGGTCAGCAATCTCCTCCACTACATGTTTCAGTCACATAATTAACATTTATACAATAATTTTCCTTCGGATCTTTGAAGATTTCCCATGGCCACAAATCACAATGTGTCCAAGAGTTGATCAGGTCCGTTTGATGAGAAAGAAACGGGAACTGCCCCCAGAAAACTGTGATTCTGTTCCAGCAATCTCAGCTGTCCTCGCATGATTCGCACGTGCTCAAAAAATGTGCCTCCTCCTTTAAACAATCTGCACTTAGCAGTGCCTCGGATTTTTTTACAACTCCACAGTCCTCCCTTCTTCATCTCTCATATATTGAGCAAAATAGACTGAACCCTATATGTTCTCTCTCGTATGCGATGAAGAGAGAGATTGATCACACTCGCATTGTTCTCATACTCTTCTTTTGCCTCGGCACTGCTACTACTGCCCAAGAACCCCATATTTTCCACAATGCAGGCTTAACAGACTCCCACATCAAGCAAAGGCGGATCCTTAATGATGGTTCCAGAGGTGAGACTGTCACGATGTCACCCTCGCTTATTTTTCCCAACCCGAGAATCAAGACTGCCTACATTGCCCTCCAAGCATGGAAGCAAGCCATGCTCTCAGACCCTCTGGGACACACAGCCAACTGGGTTGGATCCAATGTCTGCAACTACACTGGAGTCTTCTGTGCTGAAGCTCTCGACGACCCAACAATAGAAACAGTCGCTGGCATCGATCTAAACCAAGCTGACATTGCCGGGTACCTCCCAGAAGAGCTTGGCCATCTTTCAGACATTGCATTGTTTCACGTGAACTCCAATCGTTTCTGTGGCACTGTCCCAAAGAGTTTCAGCAAGTTGAAGCTTCTTCATGAGCTTGATCTAAGTAATAACCGGTTTGCTGGGAAATTCCCTCTTGTTGTTCTTCAACTGCCAGTACTTAAATACCTTGACATTCGGTTCAATGAATTTGAAGGTAGAATTCCCAAGGAACTATTTGATAAGCATCTTGATGCCATCTTCCTCAACGACAACAGATTCACCTATGAACTGCCACATAATTTAGGAAACTCGCCGGTCTCAGTTATTGTTCTTGCAAACAATAAGTTCCACGGATGTTTACCGGCCAGCCTTGGCAACATGTCCAAGAACTTAAACGAGCTGATCCTTACTAGAAATGGGTTGTACTCCTGTTTGCCAGAGGAAATAGGAATGCTCAAGAATCTTACTGTGTTAGATGTGAGTCATAATGGCATTTTCGGTGAGTTGCCACACGCACTAGGTGAAATGTTGAGCTTGGAGGAGCTGAATGTGGCTCATAACAACCTTACAGGGACTATACCAGAGAGCATTTGTGGGCTTCCAAATCTGAAAAAATTTAGCTTTGGGTACAACTTTTTCACAGGTGAGCCACCAGTGTGTTTAGATTTGGAAGAGTTTGATGATAGCAGGAATTGTTTGCGGCGTAGGCCAAAGCAGAGATCCATGTTGC
>LYNE01004497.1:14041-29846 GCA_001662545.1 Rosa x damascena
TGTGGTGTGTTGGGGGTGTTTCCCAACCTCACATAATCCCAAATTATGTTATTCAATTTGCATACCATACCATTTCAAAATCTTAGATAATTGTACCTGCATGCAAATATTCTAAAACCATGGCCTTACTTAACTGCTGGGAATGTTTCTAGCATGGACATCAAACATCATGTAAATCTTGATATATGTAACTAGAAAAAGCAATCGACATACCTTCAATTTCTTGAAGCCAAATCTTGAATGGAAAGCTACATAACTATTATGTCCATATTGGAGCATCTGCTGCAGCTGCCAATCTGTCTGTATCCCTAAGACAAATGGTTCTGAATTAGAGCTGTCTTCAAAGTAGAAAACATGCTTACGATGGCGTTGAACCCAAATCTTTACACTGCACCCATCATCTGCATGTAGCTCATGAGAAGAATTACGAATCAGCCTTTCCATGTTACGAACATCACTACGACTCAGAAAATCATCACGGTTAAGGGGTCCTCCATGCTCCTGGACTACCTCCATGTGATGCTGAATTATATTGTCCAAAGGTATTCCAGCATAAAGCATAGACATCACTTTCAGGCGTTGCTCCTCCGAAATTCGTGGAGCATACATAGCTCTCGTTCCCATAGAATCCCGATCAAGTATGCCATGACAAGGGGCTCCTGATTTATCTACATGCGTTCTCTGGTTATAGATAATAAGAGCAATGAGTGGCCGTGTATATAAGCGTTTTACAGTAAAATGGCAGAGGCAGCCTCTCATCATGTGACGCCGCCCAGGCCTGCTCCCCTTTCCTGATGCAGGCTTCATCATACTAGAACCATCCACCATACCGGATTCACTATCTCTGTAGTCTTCAGGGCCATAAGAACACCAGTATCTGATGAGCCACCATACATAAAAGTATCTTGTTCAGATTTAAGTTGACTATCATTGTTCCTTTTTTATTTATTTGCACAGATTGAAGATCATTGCAATGCCTTCAACTTTATCTATGTAATAATATAATTACAGCAGACAATATTTTCAAGTCAAAATTAATTTCTAATATTCTCTGACACTAGATTACTGAGCTTAAATTAATTGTACAACATTTCTATTAAAAAGAACAAGGAATTGGATACGTACAATGTATATTCAAGATAGCCATCGACCCTCGGCTTGCTTACGCTGCCTTCAGCTCTCTTCCTTTTTGACTCAATGCGGAAGCTGGCAGGGCAATCAGCATTTGAAGATTCTCCTTTCACAAAATCATCCACTCGAGCAAATGGGATGAGGGCAATATCATCACCGCCCTGGCGACCGCCTTCTACTTTTACCCATTTGATATGGGCAGCAGAAAACTCGGGACACGCAGGATCTTGCACCGGAAGATTAAGAATGTCCTCCATTCGAGCCATCTGTATAGCAAAATGAAAATCAAAACAAAGCGAATATGAATATGATTTCAAACTTCAACACAGAACCCAAAATTCACAATCAAATTTCTGTGACATACAAAAGTAAAATAAGGTTTCCTTCAATCCTCTAACTCTATATAAAAACAAGTAAAACATGAAGATTCAAAGCAAATTGGAATCACCAACTGAAGTTGTAACAGAGAAGCACAAAAAGAAGTTGAAAAGACTTGTGTGAGGTAAAAGCAATAAGAAAAAATTTACCTTGTGGTCATGGCCCTTCATGATTCTCCAACTCTGGAAATACTACTCCGCAAGTGAAATTTTCTTGGAAACTGAAAGACCCAGAAAGAAAGAAAGAGTAGAGCTGAGAAAAGAAAAAGAATACATACATACAAGGTTTAGGTAAATTTGAAGAGGGAAGCATCAAGCATGGGAGAGTGATGCCATGCGAGAGAGGTCAATGGAGCTTCAATGATCGGTCCGACCTCCTCCTCAGAAAGAAAAGATTTCTTTTCCTTTTGGGCTTTCTTTGGGCCTGATCTGGCACCAGACCCGAACCTTAGTCACAAAGCCCAATCTTATATATTCCTCTATTCTTATGATTTATAAATTAGTTCTATTAGATTAAAAAAAAAAAATATATATATATATATATATATATATATGAGACATGCACAATTCAGCTCATTGTAACCCTCCAAGGCTTCAAAGAATATGCAACCTAAGCCAACAACTTTCGGCTACGGAATTTCAATACTAGTGAGTATAGTGTACGTTTCCTACTGCCTAGAGGTGGCAAACGGGCCGGCCCGGCCCGACCCATTTTAAGCGGGCCTAATCGTGCTTCGTGCCGTGTTTGGGCCGGCCCATTTATTATCGTGCCGGCCCATTTACATAAGCATTAAGCCCGGCCTGGCCCATGGCCCGAGCCCATATCGTATCGGGCCGTGCTCGTGCCGGGTTAATAACGGGCCGTGCTTATGCCTACCAACTATAAAGCACGATTTTAAAATCTTAATTTGAACAAATAAAAATTAATTTTATTTAACTATTTAGAAAATTAAAATAAATTAAGTTCTACAACGTTTTTCATAATCTTAGCTTTTTAAGATTAGATTTCTAATAATTTTTTACATTCCACTATAAGAAAGAAAGAAAAAAAACCTCAAAATATATTGTTTTTAGTATATTATTGTGAGATTAATCTTTATTAATATAATGAAGATTTAGTATCTATTATTCTTTCCTTCATTCTATAGTTGTATTATTATGAGATTAGTCTTTATTAATAAACATATATTTAATATTTAGAAAAAAATACTTATGTCAAAACAAGGATATAATGTTTTGTTTCATTATTTTGACAATATAAAAGAAAATATTGGTGGAATTGTCATGAGATTTTAAATAAAAATGTCTCATATTTAAATCTCATAATTGTAGCTTTTTAATATTTTTAAAAACAAAATGAAATTTTGTGTTTGTAACGGGCCGACCCACAATATATCTTGCTCGGGCCGTGCCGGGCCCATTACGGGCTCGGGCGGAGCCGGGCCACTAACGGGCTTGGGCCGTGCCGGGCTACTTTTAAGCATGTCGGGCCCGTGCCGTGCTCGTGCTTAGTGGCCCGTTTGCCCCCTCTACTACTGCCCTAAGGCATTATATTAATTAACTACTTTGTTTCCTCCTCCACTTTTTGCGTCTTCTGGTCTTGTGAGCAAATCCAACAATTTCCGATAAGCACTCAATTGGTATATTGCAATTGCCACCATTTATTTTCACCCTAGCTATTTGTTAGGAAACAGTACGTACTGTTTTTGCAGTGGTCATTAGGTTTGGAATTCAAAAACCCTGAATCAAAATGCGACCCTCCCACCTGAAAAGTTTTGATGTGAAATGAGTCAAATGATGAGTTGACAAGATAACTGATCAAGAGCAACTACTTGATTATGGGAATGACATAATTCAATTCATAATGCACATCCCCATTACCGTATCGTACCAGAGTTTTTTTTTTTTTACCCGAACTGAATCATAAACACAGTAAAGCAGCTTCGATTTACAAAAACTGACACGCATCGACAAACACAATGTGAACATAGAGCTCACAACAGAACATATGTTGCTGACTCTACCAACAAATTAAAGCACATTTTAATTTTTGTTTATTTAATTAAAAGACATCAGGATGGAAACGTACGTCCAAGCATGGAGTTGCCTTGCTGTGCCTACTTCAGATGCATTGTCAAGGCATAATAATTGTTGTGCTTAAGTGTACGTCCTCAACTGCTCCTGATATTGAGTTACTAACTGCTTCAGATGCTGGCCGGAATTCTTGGCTTCTGCCCCCATACTCTTTCTGACGTTCATGCTGGATACGATAGACACAGCACATTTGAGGACGGATCGAATTGTCCCTTATCAGTCCTTCAATTTGTTCTTTCAGTAGCATATATATTCTCCTTTTGAAAATTTTGGGCTCCCTCCGCACCAGCACGTGAACTGATGGATTTCTCTAAAACCTCTAGCACTTTTCCGATCCGCACCAGAGGTTCAAGTACTCGATCTTTGCACCATTAGCATGAATTTATTATATTATATCCTTGATTCCTTTTTGTCTTCTTTTTTTTGGGAAATATGTTCTTAAATACCCTCTTTCCTTCTTAAATAAATAATTTTTTTTTCGTTAATAATCTCTCATCCTTAAATAAGTTTTTTTTTTCTTTGATCAAAGGAGGTCAGCCCATTATATAGATTCAGCAAGCAATACAAAAACGAAACACCCCTATGGGGTCGACAGAAAAAATCGTTTCTCAGAGTACCTTGAGACTCCTATTCTATAACAAGAACAAGAACCCAAATACCCCTAGTACACCCACCTTTCAGAAAATCCACGCACCATTATTTCAAACAAAGACTTAGGAACTCCGAAGCATAGTAAAAAACCCTCAGAGCTACTAGTCTTTGCAACCGGGATAAAAAAATTAAACAACATTTGGAGTAGAGGATGAAGAATCACCATCCACTCCGTCTTCATTCATCAGAGCTGCCCCAATTGAGAAGTTCCAATCAATCTCAGCCCCGGAAGAAATCCTTGCAGCCCATAAGGAACCCACCATCCAAACTCGGGCCCAACAGCCCCAACCATGAGCAAAAATCCATCTCAGGCCCAACAACTCTCGAACCCAAATTCCAGTCCAACAACTCATAACCCAAAGTAAGGCCCAAGGAGCCCAATGCATTGAAACTGCTATGGGCACCCCCAACCCCACCTCCAGACAAATTCCGGCCACCACCCTGAACCCGCGCCGCCGCTACAAGATCTCCACCATTGAGTGGTTGCACCGCCGCCGAGAAGCTGCCACCACCGTGTCCCCGTGCGACGTCGTCCCAGCCGCTATCAGAAGCACATCAGATCAAATCTTCACGGGCAGCCACACCCATGTCAGTGGCCCTAAAAGATCGCTTCGAAATCAACCCCCAATCTCCGCCGTTCTTGGTCTGCCCCGGTGGAGATCCAGCGAAATCTTCCGGCCAACCAACAACGAGCACCGATGGATTGTCCATTAAGCTTCGCCCCAAAATCGAACCCAGCCATAACAAACGCTCGTCGGGGAGTTCGAAGACCTACCCATCCACCGTAACACCATCCTCCCGTCGAAGCTCCAGGAAGCTAGCCAAACCAGCGCCGTCAGAGGAAGAAAGACAAGCCCCAGCCCAAGGCGGCTCTCCATATGATAAATCGAACACAACAAGTAGAACGAGACAAGTAGCCACAAGGCTAATGATGACCCTAGTCATCAAGGTTTGGAATTTTTGGAGTTTTGTTTAAGGTTGAAAACAGTTGAGTAAACCCTAGCAGAGCGCTAGGTCAGATTATCCTTAAATAAGTTAAATAACTAACATTCTTTTTCGTTAATTATTTACGTTAGATTTGTATGAAAGAGTATTCAGTACACAGATGCGTACTTATACCAATAAGAATGGACGAAGTGGTGTTAGCTCAGTGGTTAGAGCACCCACTACCTATGTACGAAGTCATGGGTTCGAGTCACCATGGGGGCAGGAGTGAAACCCTTTGATCCTCTTTTAAAAAAAAAAAAAAAAAAAAAAAAGTATATTTTTTTTATTATTAAAACAAAAATACTTATAAATATCAATGACTTAGATCTGCTAGATTTACTAGTTTACTTGCACCCCAGCTGCATAGAAAATTTTCCGATTTGTATTACCATAAATAATCAAGATGATTCTTCTACTTGAACTTGATTGAATATCAATAGCAATCATCATTAGCTATTAATAAAGTAGTTTTGCTAGCCCAAGTACAAATTAATAATTTTCTTATTTGATAATTCTTAATTAATTATTAATAATCATTAATTACACCTTTGATCCAAAATCTGTTTGATAAATTATATATTAATCTTACAACCAAGTGTGGTTCCTGGTTCATGGTTGAGCAATCAGATTTTCTCATCAAGAGTACCTACTTCATCTCATCGCTTTTAAAAGCAGAAAATTATATAAAATCTCTAAATCTCCTAAATTTTAATTTTATGCTAAAAATAAATTAAAGGGCTAATGTTATATGGAGAATGTTCAAGTAAACCCTAATTTGTGTTTGGCCCAAACTCTAGGTTATTTGACCTAGTGGTAATAGGGTTAAATTAGAAGGATCTACATTTCTATTCAATGTACGATTACTTTCCTTGTATGATTGAGATTTTATACATTGTAATCCTCTATATAAAGAGGCCCCTATTATCAATGAGAACACACAGCGATTTCCTCTCAATTTCATTTTCTCTACAATATGTTATCAGCACGAAGCACTAACCTTGAAACCCTAAATTCGTAGCCCTCAAATCCCAGAAACATCTGCCACCCACCTTGAAGCCACAGACTCTAGGAACTCAGAACCAGCGGAGCCACCCCCAGAACCGGCCGTTGGAAGTGACTGAACCGGCCCCAAGAAGAATCCGTTTGGACTCGTGCCTAGTTCGCAGTCTTCCCGTTCACCTTTCATCGTCATCTTTTGACAGAAGTTGTAGCCCTACCCCAGAATCCCGGAACCGGCCATAAGCCCCCCGGAACCTGCCATCAAGACCCTAAACCTACCAGTAAATCCGCTGACGTTCCTAGCCAGTCTACATCTGCCAGATTTCTGCAAATCCACCACCGAGCTCAGAAACTGACGCAGCCCTAGGCCCAGAAGCTGAGGTGCAGCACAGAAGCTTGACCAGCCTCGGCCCAGACAGAATGTATCTGAAGCCTAGAAGCAGAAGAGGTCCAGCCCAGAGCCACGTCAGCGTCAGAGTCAGCACCCACGTTAGCATAAGACTGCCACGTCAGCAGCTCGGTCAACTCGGGTCAACACCGTTGGTCAACTGTCGGTCAACCACTGCCGGTGACTTTTCCGATCAACTTTCCAGCGACTTTCCGACCAGTTTTCAGGCCATTTCCCAGTGACTTTTTCCGGCCAAATTTTCCGGCGACCTATTTCGAGATATTTTTTACTAAACGTTCCCTTTTTTTAGAGTTTTAAAATTTAATTTATCTTCTTTTTCGGGGACTTGCAACCTCCCTTCTTCTCCCCCCCCTTTCTTTATCATAGGAGAGACCAAATTAAGCCGAACTGTGGGGGTTCGTGCTCACTCCAAGCTTAGAGCTTATAGAGTTCTCCAAACTTAAAGTTTGTTGAGATAAAACGATCGACCGCAAACATCATTGTTTCGATCTAATCCAACCCCTCTTGGAATCGAATTTCTTGGAAGCGACTACGCTCTGAAATTCCTAATTTTTTAGAAGCGACTACGCTCAGAAATTTTATTTGTTTTCATGGTAGCCTTTTTTCGCTCCGAAACTAACCCTAATTTCTTGTTCTCTTTCAGGATGAGTAACCTGAACAAATTGGACTTTGCTCCATTAGGAACAACTGGCTCTGAATATCACAGGTGGGTTCGTGATATCCGCCAGCATCTCAAGGCCGATGGAATTTTGGATACGATTCTCGAGTCTAGCCAAGACGTGCTAACTGTTGAGCAAGCTCAAGCTTTGGAAGCAAATACAGCAGCCTTAGAGGCAAATAAGGCGAAAGACATCATCCTAATTACTCGTCATATGGATGATTCACTCCAGTACGAGTGTGTGAACGAAGAAGACCCCAGAAGGTTGTGGGTCTCACTCGAAAATAGATTTGGTAACGTCCGTGACTCCCTGCTTTCTGACCTAGAAGTGAGATGGCATAGCCTCCGCTTCTGTGATTTCAAGTCAGTTCTTGACTACAACTCAGAAGCACTTCGCATTAAATCCTTAATGGAATTCTGTGGTAAAGAGATCATAAATGCGATGTTGATTGAGAAGACTCTCTCTACTTTCCCCGTCTCTGCATTGATGGTTGCTAAGAACTATCGAATCGATGTTACTGCAAGACGAATCACAAGGTTTGATGAGCTCATTGGAGCTATGAATGTCACTGAAAAGCATGACAACATCCTTATGAAGAACTATAATTAGAGATCCGTGGGAACATAACATATTTCGGAATTCAATTACAGTCGCGCCCCAAAGAGAGGACTCCAAGAGCGAAACCCTAATCTTAGGAATACATTTGGATGTTCTGGTCCATATAATCGCTTTACTTGGGAAGGTAATCGCCAAAATAGGCGAACACGGAACCGAAGAGGTAAACGTGGAAAGAGAGAGGGAGACAACGCCTCTGGCCATGTTGGTGGCGCCACCAACACTAAGAGCCATCTAAATGACGCTTTCAAAGCGCCTCAATCAATGGAGTTTGAGTAAAGAGATGTATGTTCTCGATGTGGAGTGTCTGATTATTGGGCACACATTTGTAGAGCTGGTGAAGAAATTGTCACCACCTACAAAGGATATTGTGAAGCAAGAGAAGCTCACTATATGGAACAAGAAGATCAAGAAGATGATCTAGAGTGAAGGGTTGAAGACTACAAATCTGGCTGGGATCAATAGATCGCCAATTCTGTTTAAGTCTTTATTTTTCCAAGAGATGTAATAGGCAATTGCCATATATTTTTGTAGTAAATGCTAATGGTGTAGCTTTTCTTCAAAGTAGGCTCACTCAAAGTAAGTGTGATGTCTAGGAAGGTTCTGAGATTAGTGGTACTTAAGCGAGCCTTGCTCCACCGACATCTCTCTACTCACCTGATCACATTTATTTTGGAATTACCGAAACAAGTTAGACGACTACCATTGTTTTGCATTAGCTATCATTTTGGGTTAGATTTTGTTTAGTCAAAGAAACAATGATGTAACTTCGTTGGCTTATGAATAAAATTTCGAGTTCTTTATGACTCCATTTTGATTCTGAGCATATGACTTTTGTGACTACGATGGCTAGTCCATCAGTATTAATTCAAGGACATGGAATAGCCCAAGTTCCACTTGCCAAATGACACCTTAATTACTGTCACAGAAACTCTCTACGCTTCTAGGGCGAATCACACCTATGAATAGCTGATGGATTCCATGCAAAAACACATGTAGAGAACGAAAATGAGTTCCTTTGCAATACCTCTAATGATTGCGAATAAAGACGCATCTTAGAGAAGTTTATGTGTCTCTCTAGTGGATTTTATGTCACTATTCGAGCTATTAAATCCAATAAAGTTACGAGAGAAGATCTCTTGGATTTAGACACATATTGGTTTTGTCACGATAGGATAGATCATCCTAGTCATGAAATGATGATCCGTCTACTAAAGACTTCACATTGACATCATTTCTTTCGAGCGAAACGAAGCATGAATCAAAAGTTGATTTCTGGACTAAGTGTGACTGACGTAGCTACCTAGGGCACCGCCTGCGTCGACCACCAGCCTAGGGCTGGCTCAATCCCTATCCATGACGTCAAGGATGGCGTCCATCATGGTGATGGCGCCCCAGGTGATGCTGCAATCATCAACTTGCTTCGAATAGCGTTTCAGACGCTCAGGCCTAACCAAAATTCTCATTGGTTGCTTTTAAAGCCTCTCGCTCGTTTTACAAAGCCCGTTCCTTAGGAAAATTAGGACTAAGACCGTCCTATGCAAAGGAAATGAACATACTAATTCTGTTCTTACATAGAATCCATGGGGATTCTGTGGATTGATTCAACCAACTTGCGAACACTGAAATATTTCATGACGTTGGTTGACACGCAAACACGCTGGTCACGTGTTGTGCCATTGTCCACCTATAAATGTTGTTTATGCTACACTCCTAGCACATATCATATGACAACGGGCTCACTCCCCAGATCATCCTATTCAGTCAATTGGATTTGACTATGCTAGAGAGTTTACATCGAAAGACTTTCGATGGATATTGCAATGGGACTGATGTTGGACATCATATTCCCATGTATACACCCAAATGGTCTTGTGGAAACGACTACGATGATAGTCTGGACATTGGTAATGCGCATCAATCTCCTTATATCCCCTTGGGGTGATGCAATATCGCATGCAGCTATGCTAATTCGTCTACGACCCACCGCCACTCAATGTACCTCTGCGTTACAGCTAGTGACTGGGTACAAGTATCGTACTTACGCATATTTGAGTGAGCCATTTATGTGCCAATTGAGCCGCCACAACGCTCTATGATGGGTCCTTACAGACGAATGGGCAACTACGTTAGATTTAAGACTCTAACAATCATCCGCCACTTAATGCCCTTGCAAGGCGATCTCATTACCGCTAGATTTGCGGGTTGTCACTTTGATGAGACAGTCTTCCAGTCGTTAGGGGGAGATAAGAACACGGATGTTCAACAGGAACGACTGGAATTGTCGTGGCCTGTCCCCACTATGTCTAATCTCGATCCCTGTTAAAGTGACGAGATCACACAAATAAGCAGCAAACAAGCCTGCAAGGAAAGACGTCCCTACGAGAGGACGTAGCGCCACCCTACATGGAGGTAGGCATGGCGCCAACGCCAAAGAGAGTGGCACTCTGGCGTTACAAGCCATGGCCCCAGCTAGGATGCGTGGGAGGCCCGTAGGTTCGAAGGATACTTTGGCACATTCCAATCTTCCGGGTTAGGGTTATCGTTTGGGGACGTCTCAACGTCAGAACTTATTCCCAAGAATATAGAGCTCTATGAAACTTACACTAGTGTACATGAGACATGAGATAGAAACTCCATCATAATTAATGATGTAGTTGCGCATTTCGTTGTGCATGAGTTTGTTAGATGATATCGAGCCACGCTCCGTTGATGAATTAATGCCAACATAGAGAAATTTGGCCTAAATGGAAAGATGCGATCTAGGTTAAGATGGATTCTCTAACGAAGAGGAAGGTTTTCGAGCTAGTGATGCCAACACCTCCTAACATAAAACCTGTTGACTAATGGGTCTTCGTTAGAAAGCGTAGTGAGAAAAAGATATGGTAATCTCGCCTTAGGCGCAAGGCTTCTCATAAAACGTCATGAAATCGACTACGATGAGACATATTCTCTCGTAATGGATGTCATTGCACTCCACTACCCTGTCAGTTTGGTAGTTTCCGAATAACTGAACATGCAGCTTACAAATGTGGTCACTACGTATCTCTATAGGGATCTAGATACGGAATATACATGAAGGTTCATGGTGAACTTCATTTACCCAAGTCAAGTGGCTCTAGACCACAGAGCGCGTTTACAAAGAGGTTGAAACGCTCGCTAAAATGACTACTTGATTGGGAAGGGATATGCCCACGCGTTTCCATAACAAGTTTCGGATTCCATCGCGGTTCATGTTGGACATGATCTTCATTAGAAGCCCTTAAAGAGTTAAGGGAAACCGCTGAACACTTGAAATCTGATTTTGAGATGAAGGATTATGGGAGAACATGATTATGTCTCAATTTGGAACTTGAGCATCGTGTCGATAGATGCTCAGGCATTTTGACAAGGTCAAACCTTCAAGCACCCCATGATCGTCTGTAGTCTTGATCCTGAAAAGGACTCTCTTCGTCTGAAGGATGATGAAGAAGATGTGCTAGAGGCAGAAGTGCCTTACTTGAGTACAATAGGCGCATTATTCTACTTAGCTCAATGCACAGGACCAGACATCTCGTTTGCAGTGAACTTGTTAGCTAAGGTATAGCTCTGCGCCAACGCGACGCCATTTTGATTGATGTAAAAGATATCTTTCAGTACTTGAGATGTACGATTGATATGGGCTTGTTCTATCCCTACAGAGAGAAGATGGATTCGGACCCATCACACACCAGAAACGCCACCAACGCTGACCTGTGTTCTCTATCCCCATCCCAAAACGATATAAGTGTTTTGGAAGGTTTTGCTGATGCTGGGTATCTCTCTGACCCACACAAAGATCGCTCCCAAACTGGTTAAGTGTTCACCATGGGAAAAGACTGTGATATCTTGGAGGTTTACAGAATAGACCTTAGACGCTATATCCTTTAACCATGCAGAGATTATTGCTCTTCACGAAGTGGTTCGTGAATGTTTATGGATTGGATCCATAATCACGCATGTTCAAACAATTGTGGTTTGAAGTCTACCACAAGATGAGCCTACGAGCATTTAGGATAATGCTGTTTGTTTTGAACAAATGAAGCAAGACTACATCAAAAGCGACAACACCAAGCATAATCAGCAACAACAGACTCTCCTCAAATACCAAAGTGAACTAGGTTCGATCTGAGGATAATGTGGCAGACTTGTTTACTAAGTCATTGCCCAAATCCACGTTCGAGAAACATGTGGCAAGAATTGGCTTGCGGAAATTATCTGAACTCCCATAATCGTAGTCATCAGGGGGAGACGCAGACATCAGGGGGAGATGTCTACATGTTCACCTCGAAACGGGAAGGGTGTGTTGTGCTCTTTTTCCCCTTCGACCGAGGTTATTTTTGTTCCACTAGGTTTTTGTTACTCGGCAAGGTTTTTAACAAGGCAACGAGAAAAGCATCGCGTTTGGGCAACACAAGGAGTAGTGTTCAAGTAAACCCTAATTTGTGTTTGGCCCAAACTCTATGTTACTTGACCTAGTGGTAATAAGGTTAAATTAGAATGATCTAGATTCCTATTCAATGTACGATTACTTTCCTTGTATGATTGAGATTCTATACATTGTAATCCTCTATATAAAGAGGCCCCTATTATCAATGAGAACACACAACGATTTCCTCTCAATTTCAGTTTCTCTACAACAGAGAATTTTTTTTCTTTGGAAGATTTATATGGAGAATTGTGATACAAGTCACTGAACAGTACGTACTAATATAATTTTTGAAGGATCGAATTAATTCTTTCTCAAATTCACACGCGGTCATATGCCCAAAAACTGTTTATATATATAGTTCTTTCCCAAATTCCTACGTACTTCCTGCTTGTGGAAGTGAGAGTAGGTGATCATAGTATCATCTCTCTCTCTCTCTCTCTCTCTCTCTCTCTCCCCACACGGAGCTTGTTCGTGCCATGCTTCACTCTGTCTCATATATACATGTGGGTTGTTGCATTTTGTACGTAAAAGTTTATTCTTCTTCCAAATAAGAGAATGTATATTTCTTTTGAATAAGAGAATACTAAAATTAAAAAAAAGAACAAAATATTTAATCATCCGCTACAGGGAATAGAATCTGCTTCATGCACCATAAACTCGGGGTTCTTTTACTTTTCTGTATTCAATTTTAAGTTTCACGGATCTAAAGTTAATATCGTCATGCAAACACCAACGCCGGCTAGGGCTTCTCTGTCCTTACAATTTAAGTACAGCTGTAAAATAACTCAGATAAGTGTTTGGTAACTGTGTTTTAAAATTCTTAATGTCAAAGTGTTTGATAAATTGTCACACAAAATTAGTATGACACTACATAATGACAGAAATGGATAAGGTGTCAAAAATAAAATCTCAGCACAAATTTATGTAAATATTTTAGCAAAACAAATCTATTGTCAATAATAAAATGGACAAATTGTTAACGTAACTTTAATTTACACAGTTACTGCATATGATTGCTACGTACACCAAACCTAACTACAATATCAAATTATCTTTCGGAACTTTGATCTTATACATGAATGATGATTGAGTCAGAAACCAATCCAGTCTAATCCATTCAAGCTTCATTTAAGCTCGGACAAACTTTATAGAGGACCAGAGCAAACCACAATTTCAATTTGGGGCTCCCAATACTTATTGAAGCTGTGCTAACGATGACCAAAAGGAACCTAAAAAGTATTTCATTCTATGGTTGTAATAATTGTGGACGAAATTTTGTATCTAGACAGAAAAGAAGCAATAATGGAATCAACCATCAGGAACTCTCCCTTGATTGATGAAGATTGTAGCAATTGGGAGAAAAGTTGATCAGGACTTTCACTATAGTTTTGCTCAAGATAGATATGAACAATCTTGTGGAATTCTTTTAGGGAATATCAGAACATGTATTTCGATGTAGGAATCCATTTGGTGTTTGTATTTATTGTTCTTTAAGTGGTATATATATGCATATATTTTCGTTACTATGAAAAGCTTTTCAAATTACTTCCTTGGTGAGTAACTTTTCCTTCTTCTTTTTTTTCCTATGGTACGCCCCAATTGATGTTTTGATCAATCAGAGCTCTAGATTGAAAGTTGCAGTAGCAACATGAAGCAAGAAATAGAAAAGAAAGACGGTAACTACAAGTTGTCAGATTTATTTCTCTAAGACTAGCTTCAAAATTAAGATAAGGTCTTATATATTACAATAATTAAGCTTATCTAACCCAATATGTGGTTAGAAATTAGCAGTCATTAAACTAGATTAAAACTGAGATAACTTAATTAGCAAGTGCAAGCAAATAATAATACAAAAGTAGATGCATCAATAGTCTCCTAGTTGAAGTTTTCAGACCCCTGAGTTTTTACATGTTTATGCATTGAACTTATTTTGTTTCTTAATTGTTATTCTTTTTCTTCGTAGTGTATAACAGTTGCTAATTAATATTTTATCTATTTCTCAATGCTTCAAAATAGAAGAGCACAGGAAAGTGTCTTCCAAAATCACATCCAGTGCATGCCAAGCAAGATTGAAAATTGAAGGACCATCTTTAGAACACTGTCAGTAGAAGATCAATGAATATTTTTGCTTCCTACATGACAACATTTTTTTGATAAGACACTGATTTATATGAAGCCGTGAAGACCTTTTTTGCTCCCGACATAGCGATCTTTTGTGATGAAGTGAAATCCACCATTATTTCGATAATATAATGTTTTGTAGAAAGACTGCATACAAACTGCACATCCTTGAGCTAGATTCATACAATGTAAACTAAGTTCTAAAACGATTTGTTTATCGCATATTTTTCGTTTCATGTAAACACATATTAGTTATCTTTGTCAACCAAATACTTAAAATCGAACATAAAGAGATTAAAGTAGAAAATCTGGCCCGCGGCAATCGCGCGGGTTCTCATGCTAGTAATAATACAAAAGCGGATGCATCAATAGTAATAATACAAAAGTAGATGCATCAATAGTCTCCTAGTTGAAGTGGGAAAGTAAAAAATCTCTAATACTCTCATACAGGATGGGTGGGAGAAGAGGTGGGAGGATCTCTGATCTCTGAAGAAAGCAACTAGGTCCATATGGCCCTCCAGTACCAGCAAAAAGTCATGAATAAGGAAACTGTAGCACACACCCCAACGTCCGTCCATATCACCAATGGCCGAAACGGCCAAGGGGTGGTCGTGTACGCTGACCAACCGAAAAGGCATGCGAACAATAAGAGAAGAAATGACAGCCATCTGCAGTAAGGAGTACCTCGGATCATCCTGAAAAGGAGAAGCAGGCCTATAGTAAACACAACGACCACTATGCCTCCAAAGATGATGAACGGTATGGGAATGCAGTCACAACTCAGGCTCTCCTCAACGCCAGTGCAGACACACTTCTGGATATGTGTCGAACGCGAGAATAGAGCGTTAGTTGGCTCTGCAACAAACTGCAAAGCCGTAGCTACCACCAAGCTAATCACTGCGAGCCCCTCGCCCAAGAATGCATGACGACCGCGATCACTAACAAAACAAAATGAATTTATGTTAGGTAACAAAATCTTAAAGGTTTGCCCTTTAGTTCCTACGCTACAGTCAAAAGGCTTCCCTAAAAACAGGAGATAATTCAGAAAGTCAAACACAAAGGTTAAGATTTAAACTCAATAATATATAAAGAAATAGGCGCCACCTAGGCGGTTTTGTATTTTTAATTTTAGTTTTATTTTTTTAACATATAAATAAGAATATAAAAATAATTAATATAGTTAAAAATAATCAAGATACTCAAAATATGAATATTGTGAACCAATATTTCACAATTGTCGAAATGTAATGATCAAGGAATAGTATATAGGCTTGTAAATGTAATGATCAAGTCCAACTGTCCAACATGCAAA
>LYNE01004498.1:11486-24996 GCA_001662545.1 Rosa x damascena
CTTCAAGTGTGTATGGGTCCTTGATTGTAGTTTTAAGATACAGGAAAGGGACAACAATTTTTTCATTCTAGCTTTTGATCTGTTACGTGACGCAACAAGGTACTGAAGGGAGGACCTTGACGTTTCAATCAAGCACCCATTGTGCTGCAGGAATATGATGGAGTAGCACCGCTCAACTCTTTGGATCTGAACTCACTCTTCTTCTGGGTTCATATCTCCAACATTCCACCATTGTTCGAGGTACCGAATAACTTCCCTAACATTTCTGCGGTGGCTGGAGAATATATTGAATATGATGAAAAGTTGTTCGCGAATCGTGGCAAGGTAAGCGTTAGGGTTTCTCATGAAATGTCAAAACCCTTTTTTCTACAAAACTAAAGTTAGCACCTAGGGTGGAGTCTGAGATTTCATACTTCTTCGAAAATCTGGTGGGGAAGTGTAATGTGTGCCATCTGATCTTACATGAGAATGATAGATGTGCGGGTTCTGCAAATATTGCTTAGGTTACACCAAGGCCTAATCCAGGGGAAAAAAAGATTGGAAATCTCAAGCCTTTCTATTAGCTTCACAACACATCAGTTTGTTAATGGAACCTTCAAGTTTCAAGGCCTGCAGACCTCTATTCTACTGACAGTGGGAAGAATCTCTTTGGAAAGGAGAGTAGCAGTGGTCGTAAACCTATATTGCGTCGTGGACAAAGCAACAATGCTATCCCTGATAATTATCTGGCAATTGTTCCTGTTGATCCATCAAGCTCGGAGAAACAAACTGAACTTGAATCTTTACCGTTGGAGGATGGAAACAAGAGAAGCAGACCCCTTCCCCTTACTCCTCTAAAAAAAAATTGAAGATTCTCCTTCTTGAGCTCTTTTAGCAACTTGATCCTACTATACCACATGCCAAGAAAGTGAAGATGCCATAATTCACTACTAGGTTCTCGGCTAATTCGTTGGGAATGATTGAGGCACCAGGTAGCATTTTGGTGCCCAAGGAGCATCTGGCTGAGCATGCTGCTCCAAATAAGAAGAGAGGAAGACCTTTGGGATCCGAAAACAAGAACTCACCTAAGACAAAGAAGGTGACTAAAGCGCAGGAACTCTGCTATGCCTATCTTACAAAACCTCCTAGACCTAGCATTAAGGGCAAGGAGAAAATTTAAGTTTTTTCTTTGTTTAGACTTAGCCAATTTACTATGCTTTATTCATAGTTCATAGGCTCACTTTGAATAAGTGAGCATTTGATGTTAAATAAGCGGTGCCATGTATGTGCCATTATTTTCCTATTTGCAAACTATGCAGTGGAAAGGTCTGTAGCGTTGCCACTCTGGCTTGAGATAATGACAATCGTTGTGATTTTGATTCAAAAAAAAAAACAAGTTTCTCTATCGGATACTAAGCTAAGCAAATACCACTCGTTACTGCCAATAGTCTAATACTAATTTTTTTTTTTTTGAAGCAAGACAAGAGCTTTTTCTTGCTTGAATTTATAAAATGGATGAAAAAGGTACAAATAGCAAGAGATACTAAGCCAAAAGCCTCACATAAGGAGCAAACAAAAAGTAGAAAGTAAAATGGACCTTAGGCCTCATAAGAAACAACATGCAGAGTACACAACTAGATTTAAACTGCAAGTAGTACATACACATATGAAAAATCAGCAAGCTTTGAAAATCTGTGTTGTAAAACAGAGGAGAGATCACGCCCATATAAGCCAGCGATGAATTAAGGCAACGATTCCCACCAAATAGAGTCTTCATTTGTAGCACCATGATTAGCCAACTTGTCGTCTAAGGAATTTCCTTCATGAAAAATAAGAGAGAGTCAAAAGTGAATAGATCGTGTCAACTGTAGACCATTAAAACCAAGCCACTCTAAACCTCTACAGAGTTAAAATTACACGACTTGAAATAATTAACTACTCGAGTGGAATCTGTTTCAAGCCAAACACAAGTCCAGCCTCTAGTTGAAGTAACATATAAGGCCTCAATGATCGCCAATATTTTTGCATCGAAGGCACTAAAAACTATGACTTGATGGACAAAGGCACCCTTGAACAAGTCTTGAGAATCCGTCAATACGTCTCTAAATCCTGCAATATTTGAGTCTCAAAATGATTAATCTGTGTGTACCTTAGCTAAATGAGTGGACGAGGCTACTAGCAGATTGTTCTAAATCTTGGAGCTACTACTCTTAGAGGTGATCGATAAACTGAGAAGCTTAAATGCATATATGGAAAATGAAGATAAAGAGCATCAAAGTAAACAAGGTAGAATCCTTGAATGAAATGGTGAAAAAAAATGCATGACCCTGACCAAAACAAAATTAACCATCATATTTCACTTACTCTCCATCTAAAAACACTAAATCCTATTACGAAAAGCAAAGCATGTGCTCATCCTTGTTGAGGAAAACTATGTCTAACATCAAGCTACTAACTAGGCAAGTGTGGCACAATCAATGTCACTTTCTAGTTGTTGACATCCAAAACTAGGGTTAACGAATTAGTGACAAGTTCAAGATCAAGGTCCACAAATCCTCCGAATCAGATCTACGTGACCACCTTGATCATCTAATAGAACCTGCAAGACAAACAAAACCTATCAAGGGTGACAGTGGTGTGGTGTAACCGTGCCAGTTAAAGATCCTCTGATGTCTTGATTAGTAGAATAGTATTAGAGTGTAGATGAGAGTTCTGGTGTCTAAGATTTGCAAATCTTAGGATGAGGGTTGTTAGCATCAGAGGCACCGCCAACTATAAGAGGTACAAGTTATAGAATAGGAGATTAAGTAAGGATGTCAAATCCACGAGGATTGGTAAATCCTTTCCTAGCTAGAGAAAACCTAGAGGAAAATTAGAAATAATATGCAAATGTACAATCACAAACAAAGGCTCACAAGTGAACCCAAGTTCATGTTGAGTATGTGCAAGATGGTGTGTAGTGATTTGATTTGATGTTGGGAATAGTTTTGATTCAAATTGAAACAACTAGAGAAAGTAAAGTAAGCTAAGCTAAGCTAAACAATTTGTCATCAAATGGATGGGAGTTAGAGCTTAGGTTATCCACCATAGCCTCCCTTGCATGCATTGATACTCAAACTACAAGTGATGCAATTCCAAATACTCAATTACCCTCTTAGCATCTGGGTAAGAGTACTAAGGCCTAAATTCCTTTGATTTTATCAATTCAAACCGGGTAAGTCTAGAATTAACTACCTAAGAACAAATCATATTACCTGGTAAGTTTCAATTCATTGTTCCTAGATGCTTAAAGATTAGAGTTTAGATAACCAAGCAAGCAAACCAATCCTCAGTCTAGGTGATTGTAACTCACTACCCTCACATTCACACATGATGTGCTTTCATGATCTTAATGTCTAGAGGTGACTAATCTCAAAACACTAATCATGAGATGACAAATGCATTTTACTTAATATAGTCAAATTCAAATATAAGCATTCACATTTTTATTTAGCATGTGAAGGTGGTAATGAAAAATTGCATCAAACATAGTGTTCACATTAATATCATACAAGATTGGCTATGGCTTTCAACCTTAGCCCCAACAAATTCACTACTCACTCATAACTAGATAGACAAATTTCAACATTCTAAGATACACCGAGAATGAAGATTTAACGAGTATGTAAGACTGACTTTTGGTGATGCCAAAAGTGGTGGTGGAGATGGGTATCCAAGCTTTTGATGTGGTGGATGTCTCCTTCTCCTTGCTCCAAGCTTTTGATGATGTGAGAATGGTCAAAATAAGAGTAGCTAGTAATGATTTGTGGTGATGAAGGGTTATGGAATTGGTGGGAAGATGAGTGTGGTAGTGGAAATGGTGGTTATGGAGGTGGAAATGAGATGTCTTGGTGAGATGAAGATGAATGGAGTCAAAAATGATAGAGATAAGGTCTTTGGTCTCTCTTTGATAAGCTATGTCCTTTTTGGTCCCAAGATGTACAAGAGATGCTCTTACACTCTTGTCCCCCAAATGATCCCAAATTTGCAAGGTGATAAAAGGACAAGGTGTAGGAAATTTTTTGAATTTCAAATGGTGGGAGATTCCCACAACCATGGTCTTCCTTGTCTGGACAAAGAATTCTCCATGAGTGGCAGCTCGCTGGAAAATATCGTCCGAAAAAGTTCACTGGAAAATCCGATTTGCATTTTTCGCCTTATTTCCATGTCTTATCCTCCTAGCTTTACTTCTTCATAATTCAAGCCTCATTTGATCATTTTTCTCCTCAATGCATGATTTCCTAGAAAGAAAAGGAAATGAATTAAAGGTAATAAAATAATATGAAAGACAATGCAATTTTCATAGTTTTGGGACACAACTACATAAGTAAATTATGACTCCACAAAGGTCTTGTGTCCTCTTTTTAGGGAGCAATCGTTACATGTAGTGACTTACGAAGTGAATCAAGAGTATACCTTAGGCCATCTCCAATAAGAGGGCTAAATGGAGACCTCTAGCCATTTTTGCTAAAATATGGTCTAACAAGAGGAGGTCCAAAGTGCTATAGGTGAAGAGGGGGGTGGAGAGAGCTGAAAATAGCCTTATGGCTAGCCCTTTAGCTTTTGTGGGACCCATAAAAAACTAATCTCAATTAATTAGTTCTGATGCAATGCATGGTCTGCATGCATTTCAAAAAAAAAAAAGATCCAATGACCCATAATAAAGAACCGTTGTAATCCAACGGTATCTAATTAAGAACCATAAATATACATGCATTTGGCTAACTAATCATTGTTCAGTTTTTTTTTTTTTAATATGTATTCCTAAATTTAACATTTGTGTTACCAAGAAAAAAAAAGGGTCATTTTTTTCCTACTTTACTTGTATATACATACATTCTATCTTCATAATTTCTCACACTTTCTACCTTCTCTTTTACCACTTCTACTTATTTGAAGCATGTCCACTCCTTCTCTCAAAGGTGTGAATTGGACAAGAAAATAAGAAGATGAAGCTCTTTGTGTTGCATATATGAAAGTCTCCAAAAATTCTATGTAGGGTAATGGCCAAAAGGGAGACGGCATTTGGAAACAAGTGGAGCGAAAATTAATTGATGGATTCAATGGCAATTTTCCAAATGCAAGATCGGATGAAATTTGTAAGTCTCAATGGCAAAAATTTCTCTTTTCATACATAAATAAGTGGCATTCTTATATCACACGTTCTGAGAGGAGGCTTCATAGTGGACCAAATCACATAGATCAAGTGAGATTTCTTTCATATATAATTTTTATGTATTGTTCTTCAATATCATTTCATGAATTATTATTCTTATTTATTATTGTTGAAAATATTGTTATAGCAACACCTCACTGATGATATGTTTAGGGAAGACATGAACAGAAAATCATTCAATTTTCATAGTTGCTACGATTTGTGCAAATGTTGGGTGACATTTGACAAACCCTCACAAGAACATTTTGGTCCACCCCCAGTGCGAAGAAACCACCCTGTGTCCTTAGAAGATGATGATGATCCTATCTATAGTAATTCAACACCTACTTCATCTAGGGGTCCAAATCCTAGGCAGATGGAAAGAAATGCCGCAAGAAGAAAGCAAATCAAGGACTAAGAAAAGGAGAAGAAAGCATTTGAAGATAAGTTATTAGCTCGCATGGATCGATTGACGGAAGATAATGCAAAGACGGAAAAGGCAAAAGCAATAAGGGAGAAGATGAAGGAGGATTGACGAGAAAGAGAGAGAGAAGAAGATATTTTAATGATGCAAAGCATTAATTATTTTGATGGGAAAAAAAGAGAAGCACTTGAAAAGCTAAGTGCACGGAAGTTGTTTTCGAATACCGGCTCAACATCGAATGACTACCATCCACAAATGTCATTCGAACGAATTTGAGTTAATATAAATTAGTTTCTTTTACATTTAAAAAAAAGAGTTTCTTTTAAGTGCATGTAATTTTTAATTTATTTATTTTATATCATGTTAATGAAGTTTTTGTAATATTTTAATTATGAAATAAATGGCGAAATTAAAGTAGAATTAAAGTAAACTTTTATTCATTACAATTGAAACCAAATAAGTCACACATTAAAAGTTAAAGCAAATAAAAACAAGTCACACATTAATAAAAAATATTAAAAAAAAACTAAGACCCGAGCACTATGACATGACCATGAATTGTCAATTATTATTAGGATGACAATGTAATTGTCATACCCGTAGCCTTGTCCTCATCATCCTCTTCTTAACCAAACATGTTTGACAAGATCTTTTCGTAGATTACTATTTCTAATATGAGAGCGTACCATCCGGTAACGAGACATATACTCGGCCATTGTAATTTGCCCGGTTCTTGAATTAAGAGGTAAATTTGGGCCATCATATATTCTTGCTCAAGCTCTTCTTGACCTATCTGGGTTTGGTTCATCATCATCGAACTCATCATTATAGTAGTCATCTCGCTCATCCTCCACAATCATGTTATGAAGTATTATGCATGCCAACATGATTATCGATAATGAATCCTTATCCCAACCTCTTGCAGGTTGCTTAACTATTGCAAATCGTGTTTGTAGAATTCCAAATGCCCTTTTAACATCCTTGTGGTACGCCTCTTGTTTTGTGGAAAAATACTCCTCCTGTTCATTCTCAGGTTGTCTAATAGATTGCACCAGCATCGCCTACTTAGGGTAAATACCATCATCAATGTACTACCCAAACTCATAAGGAGTCTCGTTGATATAGTAGTTAAGATGTGGTGACTGACCTGCTGTGACAACATCAAACAAAAGGGAGCGTCCGAGAACAATGAGGTCATTTTGAGCTCCCGGGATTCTAAAGAAAGCATGACAGATCTAGATGTCGGGACCTTCCACAACTTTGAGAACAATGGTTGGCCTTTTCAATTTACCATTAAAACTACCCTGTCATCCCACTGGAAAATTCTTCCACTGCTAATGCATGCAGTCAAACGAACCTATCATTCCAGGAAACCCTCATCGCTCGGCTCTTTGTAGGAGCATATCTAGATCCTTTGTTGTAAGAGCCTGAAGGTAGCTTTCTTGATAAATGGTGACAATGGTACGACAAAATTGACTAAGATTCTGAATGGCGGTTGATTTTGGCATACGGAAGGATTCATCTAAGGAATCAGCCGAGCTTGCAGTGGCTAGCATTTGGAATGCGCACATCAATTTTTGGTGAGGCGAGAAGCCCGGACGCCCAGCACAATCTTGTGACTGCCTAAAGTATGGGTCCGTCATCTGGACATGCTCTAACATACGGAGGAACACTTCACGTCTCATTCTGTAACGTTGTCTGAAAGTTTCGGCAGGGTACACAAGGTCAGCTACGAAGTAATCATTTAACAATTTTTCATTAGCTACCTCACGTGATCGATGACTGGTAGTGTAGCCTAGAACAGAACCACCCCATTGAGGTTGTTGTTGAAGTGGGTTAGTAGCCAACCAACTAGCTGCTTCTACCATAATTTGTGTTGTATTTCTTCGCCACTGCGCATCATATTCTTCATCTTATTCAACATCTTACTCGTCTTCACGTTGCTTCTCATTCCACTGAGAAAACCAGTTCAAATTCATTGCAAAATGTAATGAAAAGTTATAAAATGAACGAATAATTAGAGAGGAGATAGAGGAGATATGCATCTAAAACCACCCTTTTTATTGGGGTTTGAAGTTGAAGATAGAACCACCACGTATGCATAAAATCAAATCAGAAATCTAAAGAGTTGATCACAACACGACACGTAGCATTCAAAAATCCTATAGGTAAATTTGATAAGAATATGTAATAATTAATTTTGCCACGTCGACACTATATCTAATCGGGATTCTGAAGTGGCATGTGACACTTAAAAAACCTATCCGAAAATGTTATCAACAATACTACATAAATACCTCATCCAAATATACACCCTAAAAATTATTTTTTTTCCTCAAAAATTAATTTTAGTCTAAATTAAAATATTATTAAAATAAAATAAAATCATAAAAATTGAAAAACATAATGTAAAATCATAAAATACTTGAAAGGGCTAAAATTTAGCCCTGCCTTACTGGAGATAGTTCATTTGTTCATGAATAAAGAATACTATTTCTGGGGGCTAAATTATAGCCCTGATCCCAATATAACTCCCTCTTACTGGAGATGGCCTTAGTAGAGTGTGGAACAAGTAGTCTTCAAGTAATTTTTAGATCCTTATGGAGCCTGTAATCTCAAGGTTCATGTCCTTTTGGAACTCTAGTCACTTCTACATCGGAGTTGGGCTAACACTTCACCTAGCCTTTTTTTTTCCCCCAACTCTCATGGAGCATGACCTTTTATGTCAAGCTTAAGCCATCTCTAGTAGGAGGGCAAAATTGGGCATGTCTAGCTTAGGCCATCTCTAGTAGGAGGGCCATTGGGCCTTTTAGCCTCCTTGACCTATTTTTGGACTACTGCAAAGAATTCATACAGTGCTATAAGGTGAGGCCAAGTCATTAGGGGGATGAGAAAGCTGCATATAGCTTTTTGGGTGACTCTTTAGCTCCAACGGAAGCCACCACAAAATGGTTTAAGGAATGTAGAATTTGATTGATTGCATTCTCCTTTGAAACAAATCAAAGACCACAAATATATTACCATTGGAATCCAATGGTGGTTCTTAATAAATAGACACATGCATGCATACGTACATTCACCTGGGCTATTGTCATTTAATGTGTTTGATTGTGCTTAATTTTTTTTTTTTAAGTTAAACCCCGGGGCGAAATAATATATTCATCACAAGTCAGAATATACCGTTACAAACCCTTCCGCTGCCATTTAAGGACATAGGCAGACAAGAGGAAGATAGTGGTAGTACCCACAGTAGTACATAGAAACAGACCTACTTATTACACAATTAAATATGTAAAGGTAGCGGGAATCCTCCATTGGTACTATGTCGAAGGCACTAGAGATCTAAGTTACTAATACAAGAAAACATTATTGTAATTAGACAAAAGCTAAAAACATAGGGTTGGGCCAAAGGACTAAACCCTAGCCCAAAATAGCAATGGACGAGGGCAGAACCCTAGCCCAATAGTTTGCGGCCCAATAAGGTAGTCCACCAAGGAAAATTGCTCCAGGCCCATCATTTTGGTTCGGGCCAGTCCACCTTCGCCTCCCATCACCCCATCGTACATCACCATCCGGCCAAGTTCCTTCCGACCCACGACGCCACGATCCGCCCCACCACACCATCTCATCTCAGTGATCCAAGTCGTCCCGAGCCACGCCGTCACGACTGGCATCAGCACAAAAATCCATCCCTGATCCAGGCCTCACAACCTCACATCCCCATCGATCGAGATCCATGGCACTATCGATCCAAGAACCCATCAGGGGGATCGACTACCGGACCATAAAGCACGATCACCGCCTTCACCACCATCCTAACCGAACCTTCTGACAAAACTCGAGCAAATCCCTCTAATAGAGGCCCATGGGCAGTAGATCTCCCGTCCGGCAGCAAACCCCATGACAAAATAGAATATATATATATCTATACTATTTTTTTTTTTTAATAAAGGGCTGGTGTGGCTGCCATCAAGCCTTAATTAATGAAACTGCTGAATACAAGGGTGGGGCATTGAGCTTAAACCCCTGATTACAATAAGCATCTAGAGTATTTTATGAAATAATATCAGAAATCTCTACATAAGACGTGTATTCTAACAAACACCAACTAGCAAAAAGTGCTCTACTGGCTACACCATTTGCTTTAACATAGCGATGACATAACAGAAAGATAACTCTATATGTAACCCGATTACAACGTAGCATAATTACCATAAGCACAGCTTTCCTACTATGTTGCCGGCGGAGTATAGATCCGACGACACTTAGTCTCACCCTGCCACTAGGCGGTAGCGACCATTTGACAGGAACTCGCCGCCTACCTAGAGCAGACAAGGCACTTAGAGTGCATACATAGGCACAAGCCCGACTAGCCCTACACAACTACGGTAGGGATATATTGCTCGCAAATAGCGCAAACAAACTAAACAACATAAATTTAAAACAACATTAAAGGAAATAGAAATTAAAGGACCTAGGGTGAAGCCCCAGGCCCAACTACCGTTAGGCCAAGACCAGGCCCATAACTAGGACACTGACCCAACTGATTCCAAGGGCCATACCCAAGCCCAGAAAGCCAAGGAAGACGGGCCCCTTCTCGCTAGCCCAAACCGGGAACGCCACTGCTCCAACCCACCACCAAGCCCACCGCTCCACCACCGATGTCAGACCTCCTCTGTCGTCGCTCTAGCAAGCACTGCCGTCGGGCCACCAACAAGGGACAAAATTCCGCTTCACAAACCCAGACCCACACAGCCTCACTCCAGATCTCCAAACAGAGTGATAGCTACCCCGTTCGCCGCTCATTTCCAACCTGTCCCTTACCTGTGGTGGCTCCGCCGCCTGTCCCACCACGTCGTCGTGGATCCACTTGACCTTGATCTCACCCTACACCCACATCCCAGATCTTGGTGTTGTGACCTCCTGCACCTGGACTTGAAGGGAAGAACCGCCCCTCAACTGCAGCCTTGGGGACTCGGGCACTCCCAAATTGTCAGCCCGTCCGGTCGCACACACTGTGCACCAGCAAGGCCAATGGCCCGCGCCAGCGCAGAGGCGCAGCCGGACAAGCAGCCACAAAGCCCACGGTGTTCTCTAGGTTTTTTCTCTCTGGGTTGTCTCTCGCGGCCTCCCATTTTTTTCAAGATCGATAATTTGCTCATATCTATACTATTATTAAGAGAAGAGAGTTTGTCAGCCAAAATAGAAAAATTTTACCAAAATATCCCTCAAATATTAAAAAACATTTGAATTGAAATATTTGAGAAAGACAAAATGGTCAATTCACAAATAAAAGAAAAACAAAAGAAATTTAACAAAATTTTCTCCACATTCTGTGGAAAACTTCCCACTGTTTCAGGGAATCGAGATTTGAGAGAGAATTGTTGTGTGTTCTCATTGATAATAGGGGCCTCTTTATATAGAGGATTACAAGACATAGAATCTGAATTGTACAAGGAAAGGTAATCATACAATTAATGAATATCTCTAAGATATTCTCCAAGATTATCTCTAATTAAAACCCTATTACCACTAGGTCAAGTAACCTAGAGTTTGGGCCAAACACAAAATAAAGTTTTACTTAAACACTCCCCCTTGTGTTGCCCAATGTCCGGGTAGTCCACACCTAAGACAAGCATCATTATGGTCAGGTTCCCTTGATCGAGGCGCTTTAAGAGCGCTTTGGGGACGGCTTCTATATTTGGTGGCGTCACCACCATAGCCGGAGGCTTGGCCTCTCTCTCTCTTCCCACGTTTACCTCCACGGTTTCGTGCACGCCTATCTTGGCGTTTCCTTCCTCTTTAGGGCGAGAATATGGACCAAAACGTCCAAAATTATCCATTTCCTTAGGGTTTCACTCTTTGCGCCCTCCCTTAGGGGCACAACTATAATTAGACTCCGAAATTGGCTTGGCTCCCACGGGTCTAGAATTATAGTTCTTCACAAGTATGTTGTCGTGATTTTCAGCTACGTTCATGGCACCAAAAAGCTCATGAAATCTTGTGATGCGTCCTACATTGACATCAATCCGATAGTTCTTGGCTACCATCAATGCAGAGATGGGGTAGGTAGAGAGAGTCTTCTCAATCAACATCGTATCAGTGATTTTCTGCCCACAGAATTCCATCAAAGACTTGATAAAAAGTGCTTCCGAATTGTAGTCAAACACAGACTTGAAATCACAAAAGCGGAGGCTATGCCATCTCACTTCTAAGTCTGGAAGCAGAGAGTCACGAACGTTGCCAAAACGCTGCTCAAGTTCTACCCATAGTTTTCTTGGGTCTTCCTCATTGAGGTACTCATTCTGGAGCGCGTCATTCATGTGCCTTTTCATGAGAATGATGGCTTTAGCTTCATTTGCCTCTCTCGTAGCTCTATTTGCTTCAAAAGCAGCAGTTTGTTGAGGAGTAAGCACGTCCTAACTTGGCTCTTGGATCGTACTCAAGATCCCATCAGCCTTTAGATGCTGGCGCACATCACGGACCCACTTGTGGTATCCTGTGCCTGTTGTCTCTAGTGGAGCGAAGCTCAACTTGTTCAGGTTACTCATCCTGAAAAACAACAAGAAATTAGGGTTAGTTTCAGAGCGAAAAAGGCTACCACCAAAACAATAAAAATTTCTGAGCGTAGTCGCTTCCAAGAAATTAGGAATTTCCAAGCTTAGTCGCTTCCAAGAAATTCAATTTCAAGAAGGGTTGGATTAGATCGAAACAATGATGTTTATGGTCGATCGTTTTATCTCAACAAACTCTAAGTTTGGAGGACTCTACAAGCTCTAAGCTTAGAGTGAGCACGAACCCCAACAGTTTGGTTTTTTGTCTCCCCTATGAAGAAGAAAGGGGGTTAGAAGAAGGGAGGTTGCAAATCTCCGATAAAAATAAAAGAAATTGAATTTAAAAACTCTAAAAAAAAAAACCTTGAAATGGGCCGTCGGAAAATTTGGCCGGAGCTGGCGTGGCACCAGCTACTGAAGTGGCAGTTGGACGCTGACGTGGCAGTCGGCTGCTGACGTGTACGCTGACTGGGTGCCAATGCGGATAAGGCTTCTGGGCTGACGTCAGTGGGCTTCAGGCCTTCTTCTTCATTTCTGGGCCGAGGCTGGTCTCCTTCTGCTTCTGGGCAGAGGGAAGCGGGCTCGCTTCAGGGCCTTGGCTGGTCTTCTTCTGGGCTGGGTTGCGCAGGGTTGACTGAAGCAGGGGCTGGGATGATCTGGAAGGGCTGCCGGCGGTTCAAGATGGAACAGCTTCTAGTTGCCGGTTTGAGGGCCTTTTGGACGGTTCCGGGAATAATTTTTCCGGTTCCGGGTGTCTGGGATTGATGTTTTGCAGGTGGTGGAGTACTGTTGTCAGAGGCGGGGGAAACTGTCTTGAACCGGGCAGAGGAGTTTCCGTCTCTTCCGGAGGCCGGTTCGGTGTTTTTCCGGCCGGTTCTGGAGGTGTTGCCGCTGGTTCTGGACTCCTGGAGTTGAGATCTTCAAGGTGGGCAGTGGTGATTTCTGGGATTTGAAGGCTACGAATTTAGGGTTTCAGAGTTAGGACTTCGTGCTGATAATGTGTTTCAGGGAATCGAGATTTGAGAGAGAATTGATGTGTGTTCTCATTGATAATAGGGGCCTCTTTATATAGAGGATTACAAGGCATAGAATCTGAATTGTATAAGGAAAGGTAATCATACAATTAATGAATATCTCTATGATATTCTCCGAGATTATCTCTAATTAAAACCTTATTACCACTAGGTCAAGTAACCTAGATTTTGGGCCAAACACAAAATAGAGTTTTACTGGAACACCCACGTAATTATCTACACTCATAGGTTGTGTTTGGAGTCTAGTATTTAATAGTGCAACGCTAATATATACATACAAAATATATGTATCAAAAATTAATTTTAGTCTACATAGAAATATTAG
>LYNE01004499.1:12069-26474 GCA_001662545.1 Rosa x damascena
ACTTCAATGCAGCCATCGTCATCATCCTCATCGCGGCCGGTGCCGTCACCATCGGGGCCACCATCCCCATGGAAGCTCTTAAAATACCGGCCATCCTACGACGTGTTCTTGAGCTTCAGAGGTGAAGACACACGAAGGACCTTCACGGACCACCTCTACGCGGCACTACATCGTGCCGGAGTCTGGACGTTTAGGGATGCCGAGGGACTAAGATGGGGAGAAAACATAGCGGAGAAATTGGTGGAGATAATCCAAGGGTGTAGGATCTCTCTCATCGTCTTCTCAAAGAACTATGCGGATTCAAGTTGGTGTCTGGAGGAGCTGGTGCAGATCATGGAGTGTAGAAGAACACGAAGGCAACTGGTTTTCCCCATATTCTATCATGTTGATCCTTCACATGTCAGACACCAGACCGGTAGCTTTGCTGATGCGTTTCAGGAATATGAAGCTGATCTTGCAAAAGCTGAATGTCTTCATCGATTTTCAGAAAAGATGCTCTCAGAAAAACAAAAAGAAATTACAGATAAGAATCATAAGATAGCCAGGTGGAGAGCTGCTCTCACAGGAGCGGCGGATTTGGTTGGCTTTGATATTGCTGATAGGTAATACTTTTCCCTTTTTTTTTTCTTTCCTTTTTGGTTGATCATACGGTATCTTTTCAGTTTGGTCCTTCTTTTCTCCTTTAAGCTTAAACCAATGTGGTTATTTCTTTCTACTTCTTAGTTCTGTTTCTGAATCTAATTGACAGGCATGAAGAAGAGTTTATTAATACCATTGTTGACGAGATATGCAGACATCTGACCAACACATACTTGAATTTAGCTGTCTACCCAATTGGAATAGATTCTCGTGTTAAAGATATTAGTGAATATTTACGTGTTGGATCAGATGATAATGTTCGCATGGTGGAATCGGCAAAACAACTGTTGCCAAAGCCATCTATAACAAATTTTATCGTCACTTTGACAGTAGATGTTTCCTAGCAGATGTTAGGGAGACTGCAAAGGACTCAAATGGTAAGATTGCTCTACAAGAACGACTTCTTTATGATGTCTTAAAACCAACCAAGATACCGGTAGGTGCTGTTTCCAGAGGAGTCAATGTGGTAAAAGAACGACTTGGAGACAAAAAGGTACTCGTCATTGTTGATGATGTAGATCGTGTGGACCAATTGTATGATTTGGCTATAAGCCGTGGTTCCTTTGGTCCGGGAAGTAGAATCATCATAACAACAAGAGATCAACATCTGCTAAAACTACTGCAAGTGGATAAAACATATGCAACTCGAGAAATGAATGAAGAAGAAGCTCTTGAGCCCTTCAGTCGGCATGCCTTTCAAAATAATTCTCCTAATGAAGACTATATCGACCTCTCAAGAAGAGTGGTTACTTACTGCGGAGGTTTACCACTGGCTCTTGAAGTTTTAGGGTCTTTCCTCTTTGGAAGGAGCATAGGAGATTGGAATAGCACGCTGAAGAAATTGGAAAAAATTCCTGATCGCAGAATTCAGTCAAGACTCAGAATAAGCTTTGATGCAATTGATGAGAGCCAGAGGAACATATTCCTGCATATATGTTGTTTCTTCATTGGAATGGACAAGGAATATGTCGCACAAATACTGGAGGGCTGTGGTCTTTTTGCAGAAGAAGGAATCAGTGTCCTGCTCCAACGTTGTCTTGTAACTGTCAGTGAAAAAACAAGCTCAAGATGCATGATTTGCTTCGAGACATGGGCAGAGAAGTTGTTCGTGAAGAATCCCCTGACCGCCCTGAAAGACGTAGTAGATTGTGGCGTCAGGAAGATGTAATAGATGTATTGGAAGATGGATCTGTAAGTGCTCCCATCTCTAATACTAATAATAGTGAAGAAGCAGTGCTCAATTACACAAAGCCATCCCATCTATTATGTGCTACATTAATTTCATATTGTAGTGTCTGTAATCCAGTCATTTCATCGTGACAGTAAGAAAGTTAGATGCATTCATGACTTTTCCGCGAGCCTGTGGATAAATGATAAATCATTTTCTCACATGCGAATAAATCTTTTTTATTAATTTAGTGCCTTCTGTTAACAGGGAACTGAAGAGACTGAAGGACTCGCTCTAAATTTGCAAAAATCTGACAACACGAGTTTCAGTACAGAAGCATTTATAAACATGAAGAGACTGAAATTGCTCCAACTCAACCATGTACAACTCACAGGAGACTGCAACAAGTTCTCCAAAAAGTTGAGATGGCTCTGCCTGCGAGGATTCTCTGGAAAAGTCGTACGAAATGAGTTTCTTAATGAACCACACCTGCTTTCTATCGACCTGCGGTACAGCAATCTCGTACGAGTTTGGAAGGATTCCAGGGTACATTAAGAAACTTTCAAACATCTTCCCTCTGGTTTAATACATTACATCACGCTCCCCTTTTCCTCTTTTTGGATTTTGATATTTCATTTTCTTTTGGTGTTGTCTAACAGCGGCTTGAGAAATTGGAGAGACTTAATCTCAGTCATTCACATTACCTAAGACAATCACCAGACTTTTCACGACTCCCAAATCTACAGTATTTGATCCTTAAAGACTGTGTAAGTTTGCCAGAGATTGACAAGTCCATTGGACTTCTTGATGGACTTGCCTTGCTAAATCTTAAAGGCTGCACATTGCTCAAGGACCTTCCGGAGGATTTTTACAAGTTGCCCTCTGTTAGGACTCTTGTTCTTTCTGGCTGTTCGAGATTTGAGAATTTGAGCAAGGATATAGGAAAAATGGATTCTTTGAAAACTCTTGTTATAAGTGGCACAGGCATAAGTGAAGTACCATACTCTGTAGATTGCCTTGGGAACCTGGACTTTTCATCTCGACAAGGCCTGAGTGGATTCAAACGATGTGATCAGACATTAACCCCTAGGCAGCGTTTGTGGTGGCAGCTTTTGTTTGGGCTTTTGCTTATTTTGTTTGTTTTTCTGGGAGGAGGGGAAGTGCTACTGGGAAAAGGCGGGCAGGAGCCGGCAACCGTTGCTTATTTCCACCGGTTCCTCTATGACCGGTCAAAGCATGGATTTGTTGAGGTAGTGACCGGGCAAGAAAAAAAACTCTCTTCCACCAACAGAAGGTTGACCGGACAAAGGATGAACTTTTCTGACTTCGGTCAAGAAAAAAAGGCAAGAGGATGACATTTTCCTTGCCTAGCCAAGGCCTATGCCAGCTCGGCCCACACCCAAACGTGGGTGACGTCTGCGGAGAGAGAAGAGAAATAGACGCGCCGCAGCAAGCAGAAACTGAAGCCCAGTCGCTGGAGGACGATTTGCTCCGCCTGGGGTTGCTTCGATCTCGGCCTGGGGGCAGCGTCTGGGCCGGCTGACGCCACGGAGAGGCCGGAAGAGGTGAGGCGACCTCGGAGGAGCCGGGTCCGTGGACGGAGGACGCCAGAGGAGGGAGAAACAGGCAGGTCGGGTCAGACGAAGTGTGAACAGTAAAACTTCGAACATTGTTGAACAGTAAGTGTAAGCACATGTAATGACCGTAAAAACAATTATCGGCAAAAACTTCATGTAATGAACAGTAAAATTATATGAACAGTACATATGAACAGTAAAAAATCAACGGTGTTGACCTGGCAAGAAAAAAAAAAACGGTGGACAGTGAATAGCAACTTGACTGGTCGAATTCTTCACTTTTCAACTGTGTCTTTTCTTGACTACGAATGAACTTGCTCTTAATACGTTGGAGTAGGTATGGAAGGCGGGGGTGGGGGGATCCGGCTGTGGTTAACACTTTTTTAGTAAACAATTGTGTTTTGGTTAACGCTTTTTTAGTATTTTTTGCATCTCTTTTTTATGTTTTTGGGAGAAGGCGAGGTGGGGCCGGGGTATATTGAAGATTCAATTACTGTAGTGGGAGTAATTGCATCTTCTAAACTTTGTGGCGGCTGAAGCGGATGTGAGGTTTAGAATTGGGGTTTTCTTTTGTGTCTTTTTAATTTCCCTACTGTTTGTTTGGGGCTCTGACTTTCTATTTTTTATTGAACTTTTTTATTAGATTGTGTATCATTTATTTTAAAATGTCTACTAATCAAGATTGACTGAGATTTGGGTTTCAGGACCTTTTAAAAGGCCTTGTAAAAAGAGATTGGTTGTGACCTGTAAAACGAGATTGGATTAATCTCTTTTTACAAGACCCTTTAAATGAAATTCCATTTTACAGACAAAAAAAAACTTTAATATTACCAGATGCTAGCCGCAGTCTCTTAAAATGACCAGATGCAACTTTAAATCCATTTCTCTGCGCGACAGATCTCGCAGACTCATCTCACTCTCAAGTTTCAGCTCAAACGGTGACTAATCACCACGCCATTCAAATCTCAGTAAGTTCATCAATCATGGTTCTCCTGGTACATTTTGTTTCTGAGATTTTAATTTTTAATTTCTTTTTGCCGATTAGTTAGTTATTCATTCTGTGCTTTTGATTTGGGAATCTCAATAATAGATCGTTTCGTTTGTGGGTTTGATTTTCAAATTTTATAGATAGGTGAGTGAGTGGCTTCTTTCATGTAAAAGAGTTTTTCAATTTCCAGCAAACTTTTTAACTTTTCTAGTGTTAAAGCGTACATTTGATTTTTAAAATTTTTGATTAAGGGAATTCTTTGAATTTATCCGGCAAAAATTTGTTGCACTGAGAGGAAATTGATTCCGGACAGATCCAATACAAATCATTTTCTTCTTGTTGTTCTTCCGGTTTTGTTCGAGTGAGGAGTGAGGAGTGAGGGAAAGGGGGCAAGGGTGATAGGAAATTATAGGTATGAGGGATTGGGAAGAATGCACACCAAGTTTTTCCCAAAACCCCATTTTCCAATGATTTCCTACTCTTCAGCTCTTTCCCTAACTGTTCCTGTTTAATTAGTTAATTACTTCCATGATCATTTTCAATTAAACTCTTGTTTGTTGATCTTATGTGTTATTTAGCCTAGTAGGAGCATCACCTTTTTCAAGTTTTTGAAAGGGTAATAAAGTTTTTATCTGTTGAGAAATTTCTTTTGAAGCCCTGAAACTTTACAATAGCCTTGCTACAATCTGAACCAGTTATTAGTTGAGAATTAGCTGCCGCTTATATCACCTCCCTATCAAAACCATGTTTTGCCTATATAAGAACAACCACTATCGTATGCTTATATGTAAGTGTTTCTTTGACGCAGGTTCAATTATGAAATAGAAATTGAGGCATAGATCTTGGGAGTATTAGTTCTGGAATAAGTGTGTCTTATAGAGTTATAGGAATCCATCCTTTTGATTTTGTAATATTTAGTTAATAACAGGCTGTATGTTGAGACATTAAGCTTTGATTTGAGATCTGTACTCTGTTTAAATTTGATTTGTGTCGTAACAGGTTGCTAGTTTAGTAATGGAATATTTGTGAGGGCATTGATTTTCTCTCAGTCATTACTACATTTCCATCCCCTTACATGCAATAGCAGCCCTCAAAAACATTTTTTTGTAGTAAACCCTACGTCCTGTTGGAGATGGATAAGGGTTACATGGAGTTTAAAAATTGAACTTAAATCTACCATTGTAGATGGCCTAAACACTTAAAATCCACTTTACCGACCAGTCACTTGCTTTACTTGACACCCAATTATTCTCATATGACAGCATAAGCTGGCTTATCTTATAAGTACAGCCAGTAGCCAATCCGAATGTTAGCCGAGAAAGAAGTTGAAAGTTAGTATTGAAAGAAGCTGATGTGGCGATGCACCGCAGATTGTTAACATTAGATCTTTGTCTAACTGTTGATGTTATGTTGCTGTTGCTGTCATAGGACTAGCCAGTACCCTTCTTTTCCTCGTGTCAGACTCATGATTTTTCTGAGCAGTATTAATAAGGACTGAATATTCTATCTAGACTTGTCAGTTGTTTTAATGCCATTGAATCTGTACGTGATGTCAATAGACTCAATATAATCATGTATAGAGTTTGTAAATATTTTTTACATTCAGAAGCATGAATTGTTTGGGAAGGTTTATATTGGCTACGTTACACTTCTCCCCATAATTTGGGTATTTTTTTCACCTTTAGTTTTGAGAATTTCAGTCCCTATGTTTGCTCATCTTTTGGTTGTGGTCCAAACCATTAACCTAGTCAAAGGCGTACATATATCTAATGTTGCTGCCCTGTGGCACCTGGAATCTTCATGTTGGGAACAAAACACAAAACTATAGAGTTAGCATATCACAAAAACTAATGGGTACACATTACAATATTTGCTCCCATGGTGGCCTACACCAGTTCCCAGATCCCACAGCATCGCCACAGAAGAAAAGGAAATAAGATGAGCACGCTCACTTCTTGTTCCCAATGGCCGATGATTTTCTCAACATATAGGCAATTAGTAATAACGATATGTCAAGGGGGAGATCGTAGTCTTGTTGAGCTATTTTTCTTCTGTATTGGGTGGACTGCTGCTCATCAGCGAAAGCAACTAAAAGCAAGGACCAGGTAAGACTGTTTCCCTCTGGCAACAAAGGATCATCAGCTCAGTATTTGTTTCAGCAAAATACATATTGGTTAAACTAGGGAGCTTTTTGTATATATTGGTTACTTAGAGCAAAATTAATGGAAATTTGCAAAACGACATCGTGTTGGTGGTTTCTGATTCTAATAACCCGCTTCAGTGTCTTCTGGGCTTCAGGCTCTTGTTCCTATTCTCTGTTTCTCTTCCAAAGCTTGAAAATTTGACGAGCCCCATCAGTCTGCAACCCTAACAAGTCTTTCGCAACCACGGTACATTCCCTACTTCATTTCATCCTTTCCTAGGCTTCTCGATTTCCTTCGTGGTTTGCTGGTTTCCGTCACCCAAATTGATTTCTAGGCTTCTTTCATTCTCATTTAATGTATCGAATGCTAGCTTCTTATCACTTGTTATGTCTTTGTTTGGTACCAATTTGGTTGAGAAGTTGCTATCTTTCTATCAGCTGTAAAGTACATACAAATGTATAAGTTGCTATCTTTCTATCTTTGTATATTCTATGTGTATTAGTGTTGAGAAGTTATGTCCTTTTGTTTTGGGGGGTTAATTATAGTAGAAATCTCGATCCTTTTTCTGTGGGGTGTTTTGAGGTACTTTATGTGTATCTTCTATTATGTCAACTTTGGGGTGAAAATTTGTTGAAGTATTCGATTGCTAATGTACAATTTAGATGTCTTGCCGAGTCTCCAGTGCACTCTTCTAGCAGTGATGACTTTGCCGGTGTGCTTGAGAGAGAACTAGACTCCGGTTCTTCGGAGTCATCACCAGACGAAGAAGATAAAGAAGCTGACAGTGATGTTGAAAGTGAGAGCAGGTGTGGAGATTTTGTCTGTTTCGTGTTTAATGGAGTATGTGAGTTTCTATTAGATACTACAATTTTTGTAAAACTATAAGTCAACGTTCTATTTGAAGTGATTTAGATACGATTTGTGACTTGCATTGCAGGATAAAAGGGCGTAAGGGAGATAATTTGGAAAGCATAGAGGAAACTAATGGGTCGACTTCACAAGGACTTTCAGAACAAAATTCAGGTAACATTTTGATAACTTTTGGATTCTGTTGTGTTTCGTTTTATAACCCCAAAAACTGGAAGAGGACTTCTTGATACTGTACAACGTATTCTGAACTGTCTTAGATGATGAATACCTGTTTGCTGCATACAACCTAATACCAACTTAGTAAGTGAGGGAACTTTTGTTTAAAGACTCACTACAGTGCTCCTATTCTCTCATTTTTTGTTATGTCTATCTACCTATTGGTCTGTTTGCCTGTCTCTATTAAAATTGGTGAAAACTGAAAAGTTAGTGCAGTTATTGTGGGATGTATGTATATATAGATGTATAACAGAAGTTCAAATATGAATCAAGGATCAGGTTTATTGGTTGTATGTCTAAATACTTGATGAACTGCTTTGCTGTTGGCCTTTTTTGTTTGTTTTGATGAAAAAAGTCATTTGGTAGATTTTTGAAATTTACATTTTAGAACATATTTTCTTCACCATGCTTCAGTTATGGTGATGATATTTTTTTATGGTATTTCATAACATTGCCAGGGCAGACGGACGCAACGAATCAATAAATACCCTATCCGCCATGCTGAACGACACGTCAGACCCGGAATCCTCACTGCTCGAGATCTCTACGACGGTAGCTGTCACAAACCCTAAAACCCAAACCAGTTAGTTCAAACAAGATCTAAACTCACCCTTATCTGTTGTCACCCAAGAACATGAACAAAACGCACTCACTCCAACCCAGATTCGACCATCTACCAGGGCAAGAACCCTCAATCTCCTATCAAACACCCAAAACCCACCCGCAAACACAACTCTAGACCCTTAGAGACACCGGAGAGTGCCAGAAATCACTTCGGAAAGTAGAAAACTAGAAATCGACAGAAATAAACAAAAAAAATCAATAAAACAAGAACGAGATTTGGGGCTACAAACCTCAACGATAGAAACTTTGGTATGCTCGAAAGTGCTCGATTTCACGTCAGAAGATCTTCGTCTTGCAAGGATCAACAGCTTCACGGAGATTGCAGAACCTTCTCAGATCTCACGGCAAGGCTTGAGGACGACGATAATACAAAGCATATTGATATTCGATATCATTCATTCGTGATCTTGTTGATACAAATATCCTTAAGCTGGAATTCATTCCCACTGAAAATCAATTGGCTGATTTGTTTACAAAACCTTTAGACAACCTTCGTTTTGAGTCTCTTAGGAAGTCTATTGGAGTGTGCTCTACTGTTTGAATATTCTCACTCATATATGCAAGCTATATGTTATATATTATGTATGCTGCATTTAGTGTAGGATGTGAAAAAATAAGTATTTTATTTTGGTTTGGGATTGCATGGATAGTTTCAATCCTGGTAAGGACTAACTAAGTCTTGACCTAAGATTAGAGGACAGTTCGTTCAAAATTTCTTCTTCCTTGGTCACTCAAGGTTCTCAAGACTCTTTGCATCAGCTTTCTATTGTTCACTGATCTTTTTTTGTTTGAAAAGTCTATTATCTTAAACTCTTGCACCTAAATCTCTTGTGGGGTTATATATTGTGCTCAGTTTTTATGATGGTTTGAGATGAGTAGTTTATGCTTCTTCGTGAAAATATTTAGAGAAGCTTGGCCAAGCTATTCCCAAAGTAAACGGGCCTCAGTCATGGTGAACGATATGAGAATTGGGAAGAAAAGGAAATGGTTTGGTCACCCCGGTGGTATTTTCTTGTTTGATATCCTCTTTTTGACTCTAGTTGATATGTCTTTAGGAGTGACCTTGTTACACTTAATGCCTTAAAACCAACTAGTTTGATAGCCATTGACATAAGACTTGTTACAAGGGTCAAAAATATGGTTTATTTCGGAAAGCTCAAGCTTTTTTTTATCTTTTATCGAAAGAGGATCAAAGCTCCTGCCCCCATAGTGACTCGAACCCATGACTTCGGAAAGCTCAAGCTTAACAAAGCCAATGATTATGAGCTAAATAAATTTAAAAAAAAATATTGGAGTGATAAGGATCAATAAACTCAAATAGGATTGCATCTCATTCCTTTATAATCTCTTGTGTATCAATTCTTTCCCTTGGATGGTTTAGCTTAAGTTTCTAAAAAAAAATTCAAGAATCCTGAAATTCTACAAGTCTTCCTTGAGCTGTGTTTACAAAAAGGAACTGTCAAAGTGTCTTGAGTTTCTTTGTGGGATCTGGAGGGATTCAAATCTGGTCTGCATTCCTTTATGGCTCTTTGCCTGAGTTGTTAAAGATAAATCTGGGATTGACTATGTCTCTTCTTGCTTGCTTGCATCTTTAAAATTCTCAATAATCCGCTGCATATATTGAGGAGTAGTCATTAATAAATGTGGTTTTCCTTGTGTTCTTCAAAATTGAAGGTTGTTAGTTCAAAAATATTATCCAAGTTGGCCATTTGCATTTTTCTGCTGACTTGTGCTCTTGAATGGATGTTATCTGTTGTTGTTGATAGCGTTTTCTCTTTGTCATTCCTAGACAAAAAGGGGGAGAAGTGTTAGGGTGTTTTTGGTGGCTTTTGTAGCTGTTCCTTATTGCTAATGCTTCATGTGATCTTAAATTGCTTGGCTACATTGTTTTTTCTTATGCCTTAATGGCCCATGCTTCACTTGGTATTTCTTGTGCAATTGTTTCTGGTTTGTTTTGCAGCTGCTGTCTAAGTATTAGGCTAGTCTTGTGTTGCAAAGTAGTGTTTTGTTTAGGAATGCCAAAGGGGGAGATTGTTAGTATAAGTTTATAATTGGCATTCCCTCTTTTAACAAAACACTACTGATGAAGCCCAAGTCATGTGTTTATTAATTAAGCCCAAAGTTTGAGAGCCCAAGTCATGCTTATCCTTGTGGTTGTATTGCTGTCGAAATACCATCTTGAAGATCAGTTTGCTGTCAGCTTCCCAACTTAGAATAATAGTTCAATTGCAACTTGCCTCTTCTTCTCTTTGGGGGCTGCCTTGCTGTCAAAGACCAAGACCAAGTTTGAAGAATAGTTCATTGCAACTTGCAACCTCATCTCATTTTGCTGCCTTGTTGTCGTGCTTCCCCATCCCATCTCATCTTGCTATCTTGTCCAAGATCAAGCTTCAAACTTGAAGATCAAAAGAAGACCCCTCTTCATCATGGCTCAAGTAAGCTCATACATGGCATCTCTTTCACAAAAGTCAATGGTTTTTCATGGGTTTCATTCGGGTGTCATTTTTGATTAAAGAGTTGGAGTGTTTGGCTTCTAGAATTGGTATTCCCAATTGAAATTAGGAGTATAGGTTTATATGTGCAATATGAAATTATGGGTATCGGTTTACCTACTCCAACTAAGCTTAAGGGGTTGTTAAGTGAACTGATTTTCATCTTCCTCCTATATATACTTGGTTACTCTGTTCATTCTTGGTATTGAAAATACTTTTGTTTTTTCAGTCCCTTTGTTTATCAAGAGTTTATCTCTTTGGTTTTCTGCTTTTCAAAGTGTCTTGTTCCATGTTGAAAACAATTTGAAAAACACAAAACCATGAGGTCAATTGGGTATTGCAAACTTCAAAGGTAAAATCTTCAAGGACTTGCTGCGTTCATAGCTTGTGTGTTAGTAAGATTTCTGAGATGTTCACTTCTGTAAAGAATTAGCAAGATTTGAGTACAAACAGTCTAGTGAGTGAGTCTAGAAAGGTTGCCGTGATCAGTGTAACCTCTGTGTTGTAATCTTGTGATTTGGTTTCATTAGTAATTTGGTTTTGGTCTTTCAAGAGTAAAGGCCACTCAGATGTTTTCCCTTGATAGGGTTTTACTGCGCCAACAAAACATGTGTTCTTTATTGCTTTAGTTGGATTGGTTTATTGTTCAATACATTCTATTCAATATCAGCACTCAACATTGATCATCCAGTTGCAATCCCTGAGAAAGTTTTTGAATGAAAAAAATTGGTTGTGAAACTATTCAGCCCCTTTTAGGATCTACAAAACGTGACATGCTTGAATGAAGGAAAGCTAATTGTATAACATACAGTACTATACATGCATCTAGTAAACATGTCTATACCAACAAGCCTGTAAATAAAACGTAAAGAAATTTGGGGGAATCAGAGGAATTTATTTAGGACAACAGAAAAATTTGTTGGATGTGGGTCATAAGGCCTTCTCCAACCTAAATGGCTAAAGGGTTAAAATTTGACCCAATTCATATCCAACCCAAATGGTTAAGGGTTAAAGGGCCATAAATGAGAACTAAAGTGCATGTCTAAGGGCTAAACATAACCCTTCAAATAGCCCTATAGCCCTTTAAAAAATTGGTTCAAAAAGTGGGGAGCCTCACGTAGGGTTAGCTGTTTTGCATGCATGACGTCAGCAACGGCTAGTTGTGCTGACGTCATCTAGTCCTTTTTTTTTTTTACACTATAAATACATATCACCTCAACTTTATTTTTCAATATTCCTTCTACTTCCTTATATATATCTCTCTAGTTTCAATCTTTCATTTTCTCTCTATTCTTCTTAAGCTCTAATTTATTTTTTCTTTATCGAAAATGGCTAGTTCGTCGAAAAGAAGTGTGAATCGGTCACAGTTGGAAGATGAAGCACTCACCGTTGCTTTCATGAAAGTATCCCAAAATTCCGTCTATGGTACAAGTCAATCGGAAGATGGTCTTTGGACCCAAGTCCAACAAAAATTCATGGAGATCCAAAATACTATTTTGGTAAAAAGGACGTGGGAGAGTTGCAATCTTAGTGGCTTTAATTTATAAGAAATAAATGTTTAATAAAAGTAGTAAACCATGTGTCATATTTTCAATATTTGTTTTATTCATTACAAAAGCATTTAAAAGGGAACAGAAGAAAGTAGTAAAATGCAAACACTTGTCAGTGACAACCATGCTAATTATTAAAATCATAAATTCAAAGCTTTGAAAACTCAATCACATAGCAAAGATCAAATTCATGGTGCTTGACCTCGCATTGACCAGTGGTGTTGGACAAGATCATATTGTAAATGTCGGTTGCCAACCGGAGAACGTATCATTCTGTATTGAGACATATATTCCGACATTGTAATTCTTCCGGATCTTGGATCTCTTTCCAAATTTTCTCTCACTTCGTCTAAGATGCGGGCTCTAGCTCTTCTGGACCTATTTGGATCCCGTTCGTCATCATCAGACTCGCCATTGTAGTAGTCGGCACGTTCATCCTCAACAATCATATTATGAAGGTTAATGCATGCCATCATGATATTGGACAAATTTTCCAAACTCCACCCTCTTGCAGGTTGTCTAATGATTGCCTATCTTGCTTGGAGAACGTACACCAAATGCCTTTTCAACGTCTTTGCAATAAGCCTCTTGTTTGGTAGTGAAATATGCTTCAACTTCATTTTGACCGGGCCTGATTGCTTGGACAAGCGTTGCTCACTTAGGGTAGATGCCATTAGCGAGATAGTAACCCATGTTATAACGATGATTATTGAAGTGGTAGTCTAGTTGTGGTGACTGACCTTCAGTGAGCATATCATACAGTGATGCCCGAGGACTGTTATGTCATTTTGTGTACTAGGAATTCCAAAAAAGGCATGCCAGATCCATGTAACAAAATCCACAACGGCTTCGAGAACAATGGTTGACTTTCTTGATTTGACACTAAAGCTTCCTTGCCATCCAGTTGGACAGTTCTTCCACTACCAATGTATGCAGTGGAATGATTCTATCATGACAAGGAAATCTCGTCTTTGGGCTCTCTATAAGAGCCTTTTTAGATCCTCCCTGTTTGGTGCTTGAAGATATCGTTGCTGGTAGATAGTGACGATCGTACAATAAAATTCATCGAAGTTTTCTATAGCAGTAGATTCAGCCATCATGAAGTTTTCAACAAGAGAGTCTACCACTTGTCCGTAAGCCATCATTTGGAGTGCGCCAGTCAATTTTGCATGAGGCGAAAAGCCGAGTTGGCCTTTATTGTCGCGTTTTTGCCTGAAGTAGGGGTTAGCTGACTAGACATCATCTAGTTTGAGTCCAACATCGATTCAGTCCCTCGACTTTCAATTTCATCAAAAACACCCCTGCATTATCAAATCTCATCTAATAGGTCATTCCGTCAATTGAATCCGTTAACTTGATGACGAGGCGCGCCATGTCAGATCATGTGGGCCCCACCTATCAGGAAAAATTCCAAAATTGCCCCTGCCTCTCTTCTAGCTCTAGAAGAACTGGCTTTGGCTCGAAACTCTGCATCTTCTCTATGTATGAGCTTTCAACTTTTCCCATCTCTCAGCCTTACTAAATCAACTAAAACTAACATCTCTTTACACAGTTTAAGCACCTTTTACCAAACACACACCATACTTGGTTACCATCATACACCACAAAAAAGGGAAAATCGAACCATGTACTAATAACCCAGAGTCCTAAGGGACATTACAGCTACTAACAAACAAAACCCACTTCACTAAAATCTTCCAAATCCACTTTACCCACAACAGCCAAGCCAAATTTCACAAACCCAACAATTCAAAACATAAAGCCATCGTAATGAGACCCACCATTGGTGCATTTGTTCTTGGCGAGCGAGGGGGCGACAGCGTCAACTGCATGGTGATCGAGCTGAGACTTTCTGGCGGAAGTGGTGGGCACAGAGAGCCTCTCTTTATCTTTACTATTGGCCAAAGCTCTAGATGTGGATGAGGAGGACTTCCCTAGGTGCTTGTCTAGCACATCGTTGATGCGCTTGTAGTCCAGTGGCCCATCGACGAGCTCTGTTTCTACGACCCACCTCCGCGTTTCCTATACATGGTCTAGAATTCGAACCCCCTTTCTATTTTGAGCTCTGGGGTTTGGGAAAATGAGGAGGGTAATCAAGCTATGTATATGGGGTGGTGGTGGATTTGATTCAAATGGT
>LYNE01004501.1:15791-33467 GCA_001662545.1 Rosa x damascena
AATAGTCCCTCTTCTCCAGAACTCCAAAAACGCAGAACTTCACAATCCTTATACTCCAAATTAAACAACAAGTTAGTAGTGCTCACTCTACTCAAACCAGAAGCTCCAGCTAAGAGAAATCAGGGAATTACCTAATCGAGAAGACCTAACGTTTTCGGCGACTGTGAGAGACCGAGCTACGGTGGACCACGCACCAGCAGTAGCTCAGGTCGGAATCGGAGGTTCAGAATTTGGGGTGCTTGGGAGGTCGTGAAGCGAGGATTGTATCCCTGTGAGTGTTATAGCTCGATTTAGACCGGAAATTGAAGAACAGAGAACCGCAGATCCTCGTCTCCGGCGATGGCTCTTACGGTGGTCTTCCGGCGTCGGTTGGGGAAGTTGCTTTTGGGTTTTGATCTCCGTAGTCCACTGAGTTGAGCGGTGATGGTGGTGTGGCAAGGCGGTAGCCGGGATTCGAAAGGAGGTAGCGACAGTGGCGTCGTGGTTCGGAGGATCGCAGGTGGAGGCCGGAGTCTATGCATGTCGATGGTGAGGCTTGGGCTTGGGTCGGATTTGGATGCTGGATCGATTGGGAGTAGCGGTGTGGTGAGATGGTGGCCGGACGCTGTGTTTCCGGTGGTTGCAGAAGGAAGACGAGAAAGAGATGGGTCGGGGAGAGAGAAGAGAGGTACGGCCGAGAGGGGAAGAGAGAGTTTTGAGACTTTGGGGTTTCGCTAACCCTTTTATTCATAGCCCATGCGAAAAGTCCATTTTGCCCTTGCAACAAATTACGCAATACTCCCGATTAATTTCTTCCGGGTCTTCGGCTCGTTTCCTTTACTCGTTTTTCGTCAACAACTTCTTTATTGATTTCTCGACTCCGTCTTAGGCCCGAAACTCGATTTCGTAAAAACTAAAAATTCAAATCTTCACTTCAACTCAATTCGCCTACCTTTCAAATTTACTTCGACGATCTTTTACTTCAATGAACTTTAGTAACCTTCTAGGCCCCAAAACGATGAACTTTGGCCCAAACTTGAATTATAAAGCCTAATGGGTGGCTCGACACCAAAACAATCTCCGAAATCGATTTATTCACTTAAATTACCTTGCGAAAAATCTTATTGGCAAGAAATTACTTTTAGAAATCAACCAAAATTTTCAGGGGCTCACAGGTATAGTATGCCGAAATCCACCCAAATAGGAACCATTGAAATCACGAAATATCTCACCAATTCTAGTGCAACCCAAGGAGTTATCATAAGCCTCATCCACATTTAATTTCACAAAGCCAACAGGGGTTTTTTTCCAAGACAATACGAATCTGCCCTACCGCCCTCTACAAAGTATGTGCAGCCTTATATTCCTCCCACCAGCCCAAGGTCAAAGGGACAGCTTCTGTTGCTAGCTTGACATCACCATTCCACACTTTGGCATTCCGGTTTCTCCAAGTTGCCCACACAATCATCAAGAGCGTTGCAAAGGTAGTTGGAAATTGGGAATAAGAGGATACCAACCACTCCACAATACTATGTGTAGAAGCTGAGGATGGAATGTGAGCCATTTGAAGAAAGGAAGCAACATGGGTACAATCACATAACGCATGAAGGGGAGATTCAATCTCTTCATCATAGAAGGGGCATTGGGTATCTATATAAATACCTAGTTCATTTAACCTACTCCGTGTCAGAAGAGTGTTTGATGCTGCCCTCCATACACAAATCTTCACCTTTCCTGGCACTGGAGCTTTCCAGAGTTGCTGCCAAAGCAATGCACTAGGGTTTTGTGCATTTGCAGCTTCTCCTAGCACCCTGTCCCTTGCCAAGTGATAAGCAGACTTGACGGAAAAAATACCCTTCTTATCACCACTCCAAATCCACCGATCCACATGGCTACGTGAACTCAGGGGCAATGCTACAATCTTTTGTACAATTGAAGAGGGAAACAATTCACAGAGTAAAGATTGATTCCACGTACCCAGAGAAGACATGAGATCAGAAACAAGGTGAACTCGTGAATTGTAGAACTGTTGGAGGTTCTCATTCAACAACCAAGGGTCATACCATATATTAGTGGACCTACCATCTTCGATACGTCCAATTCCAGCCTGCAATATATCCCGACCTTGTAGAATGCTGCGCCAAGCATAGGATGGGGTGGTTCCCAACTCTGCTTCTTAGAAGTTGCAATTAGGAAAGTAAATAGCTTTCAGGAATCTAGAGGTTAAGGAAGTCGGATTCTAAAGTAGTCTCCAACCTTGTTTGGCCAGCATAGCCAAGTTGAAAGCAAATAAATGTCGAAAACCCATACCACCCACAGCCTTAGGTTTACACAGCTCATCCCAAGCACGCCAATGCATACCTTTCTTCTCGTCGGTACCACCCCACCAAAATTGGGCACACAATTGGTGGAACTCCTGAATCAAACTTTGAGGAAGAAGATAGTAGTTCATAGTATACAGGGGCATAGCCTGTGCAATTACCTTTATTAATAGCTCACGACCTGCTGTACTAAGGAGCTTGGACGGCCAACCTGTAAGTTTTTTGCACAGACTATCCTTAATATAGGCAAACGTCTCATATCTAGAGCGTCCCACAAGAGTGGGAATGCCTAAGTACTTGTCATGTTTTTCCATCAACTGCACACTAAGAGAATTTGCCATGACCTGCCTTCTGTGAGGGAGGACACTGCCACTGAAAACCACATTACTCTTTTGAAGGTTGATCTGTTGGCCTGATGCTCGTTCATATATGTTCAAGATATTCTGGATCAGAGAGCAGTCCTGTGGGGAAGCATTAGAATATAACATACTATCATCTGCAAACAAAAAGTGACTGATAGAAGGAGCCCCATCACACACTCGTAATCCCTTCCATTGACCACTGGTAACAAATTGAGAAATAAGGGCAGAGAGATCTTCAGCAGAAAGCAGAAAGAGATAGGGAGATATTGGGTCCCCCTGTCGTAGTCCCCGATGAGGCGTAACAAAGCCTTTAGGGACTCCATTAATCAAAAACGAGTACCTAACTGTGGATAGACATAACATTATGAGATCCACCCATTAAGTATTGAATCCCAATCTTATCATGATTTTCTTCAGGAAATTCCATTCCAATCTGTCATAGGCCTTACTGATATCAAGTTTCAGAGCCATAAAACCTTCTTGACGCAACTTGTGCATATAGTGAGCTAACTCCGACGCCACAAGACTGTTGTCTGAAATCAAACGATCTGGGACAAACGCACTCTGCTGTGGTGAAATAATATCTGGGAGAAAAACTTTAAGCCTATTGGCTAACACCTTGGAGGCTATCTTATAAATCACATTGCAGAGGGCTATTGGTCTCAATTGGGACATATTCTGAACCTCTTTCACCTTTGGGATCAGTACCACATACGTAAGATTCAAATCATGAGGCATCTCTTGATTGGTTAGAAAAGAAATCACTCCCCTACTAACCTCTGAGCCCACTAAATCCTAATACTTTGGGAAGAAGAAAGGAGACATACCATCTGGGCCAGGAGCTTTCAAAGGGTGCATCTGAAAGAGAGCAATCTTAACCTCCTCGACACTATAGGGAGCCAATAAGGACTGGTTCATACTGTCCAAGACTCGAGGATTCAAAGACTGTAGCACTACATTCTGTGCATCAATATCCGGTTCTTGACGAGCAAAGATCTGCTCAAAGTACCTCATCACCACATTCTCAACCCCCTCCGGTGTCTCGTGCCAAACTCCATTGCTATTAAACAATCCTTTTAATTTATTTTTCTGTTTTCGATGTGAAGCACGCCGATGAAAAAACATAGAGTTTCTATCACCCTCTTTGAGCCAGATGGCCTTGGACCCCTGCCTCCATAAAGTTTCATCCATAGTCATCAGTTCGTTCAATCTCTGAGATAGCCGAAGCTTCTCAGCTTGGTCATCTTGGTTGAAAGGTTTCTGCAGCAACACATCTGGTTGTCTACGAACAACTTCCAATTTCTCCCTTCGACCTTTGAATGTGGTAAGGTCCCAGGCTAAAAGAAAATTGCCTGTATCCTTAATTTTACGACATAATTGCACTATCGGCTCCCCATCCTGAGGCACCGCCCACGCTTCCTCCACCACCTTGGTGAATGATTCATGAAGAGCACCACATTTCCTCAAAACGGAACCGTCTTCTCCTTCGATCATGAACCAGTCGCTCTTACCTGACCTCTAGAAGCAAAGGAATATGGTCAGACCTACTGGGATGTAGGTTGACTACTCTCGAAAAACCAAACGTAGATAACCAAGCTGGAGTACTGACACCCCGATCTAGACGCTCCTTTGTGTGAGCATCACTCCATGTATACACTCCCCCTGCCGCTCCTAGATCTTCTAGGTTACAATCCAACAAACCTTGACGAAATGCATCCATTTGTTGCAAACTACGAATCCTCCCACCAGACTTCTCCCCTAACCCTAGAATCTCATTGAAATCTCTCGCCACAACCCACTTCCCCGATGGGTTACGAGCCAAAGAGAGAAGGAGATCCCCGAAAATATGACGTTGACCAGTCTCCAGGTGACCATAAAAGCCCTTGAAACGCCATTGGATGTCCTCTGGTCCAGTCACGTCTGCATCAATGAAAAAATAGTCTACTATCTTTACCGATACCTTCACAGATTCGTCCCATAGAAGAGCCACGCCTCTAGAACGATCAACTCGATCAAAATGGGAAATATTGGGCAATCCCACTGCCCTAGGACATATGTTGTTCTTTGATGCAATGAGTTTCACTCAGAAACACGATCTGCACTTGGTGCTTCTGAATGAGAAGTTTAAGAGCATGGCGAGTCCGTCGATTCACTATACCTTGGCAGTTCCAAATCAGAATGTTCATGGTCGCAAGAAGCCAGAAAGTCTTCTCCCTCCTCACCGTGTATGGCGTATACAGAAACCCTAGAAACTAGGTCTCAGCTTTTTTCTGTGTCATTTTTTTTTTTGATGATTTGATTCCAAATAAGTTAGATATGATTAATGTGGCATAAATGGCATAAATACAACAACTTATAATTTGGTACCTTATAATTTGGATATGTATGGAAACTCATAATAGGACAATTTCGCCTTTAACCACCAGAGCCTTCATATGTCGTAAACCACTTCAGCAATCTAGTGGGACCCATAATGACCACATAGCACTTAACATAAGTGATGTATGGAGAGCCTCAAAACACCTGAATTTGTGAGAAATTGAAAATTATAAGGTAGCAAGTTGATGAAATTGAAAGCACGAGTGGTGTTGGCTCAATGGTTAGAGCATCCACTACCTAAGATCAAGGTCCTAGATTCGAGTCACCATGGGGGTAGGAGTGAAATCTTTTGGTCCTCTTTTTATTTTTTTTAATTTTTTTTATTTTTAAAAGCACAAGTATGAGTTTGCATGTTAGTGTAATGTCACGCCCCGATTTTTAAAATAATTAAAAATAAAGATAATCTCACAATTATACCGGACGTCAATGGTTCGGTCATCAATACAAAATACCTGAATTTTTTTTTCCCTTTTTAACCAAGTACAGATGCCCTGAACACACAATGTCAATACAGACTCACTCCGTAGAGTCATATATTAAATTACACAAGTTTATGAATTAAGTTGCATAACAAAATAATAAGTAAATTCTCCTCAGAGCTCACAACACAGCGGAAGTCGTAACAACAGTAAAGCCACAAAATTAGCTTCCTACCTGTACAGCTGCTATAAGAACTCAGCTTCACCCGTGATTACCTTGATCTGCAGGATTAACCCCTACACCATTGAATAGTGCACCGGGTTGCCACACAACAAACCCGGTAAGCTTTTAAAATTTTGTATGAGTAAACTCAAATACATAAACCACATAACTCACACGAATAACGAAGAAAACCTTTCAACACAAAGAAGATGAACTCCCACCACTATCATGAGAAAACCACTCATTCCATTTATGAAAGCAACTCACACATATCCCGAGGAAAACCTTTCAACTCAAGGAAAAGAAACACGTACACACCATGATTCCTTAAAAACCCAATATTCTTTTCCCAAAAGAAACAATACAAGTCACACCGTGACAAAATCATATAAACTGTTAACCTAACAAATCAATATGCAAATCCGGTCCAACCTGGACAATGAAAGTCAACTCAATGACAAAATCATATAAATCGTTAACCTAAAAATTAAATTTGAAACTCCGGTCCAACCTAGACAATAAAAGAAAGTACACACCGGAAACTCTATTTTAAAAACATGTACCCACAAGTGCCATAACACAAAGTTATGCCCTATGACAGTACAACAGTAGACAGACTAGAGCTCTAACTGAATCGTAACCAATCACTCGGCCAAAGACTTAGTATCCCGATATTCCTGCACTAGGGTTACAACTTGCAACCCCGGATCCGTAGGCCAACCTGACCCTTAGATCAAAACATTTAAACGAGTCGCGCTGGACCCAAAATGTTTCCCAGATCTCAAAAAGGAGAAATCACAATCTATGACTCCCAAATCTTCAGACACTTTTCAAAACAATAGAAAATATCATTTCCCACAACATTGTTTTCTGAAAAGCCACTCCCCAAAACAATATAATGAACACGCTCACAAATATTGTTTCTATCACAACAAATCCACCAATACACACTACTATAGAAATTGAATAGATGACGGCTAAAAACTGTCGTCTGATATGAAGGGTGATTGTCGTCTATCTCGGTGACGTTTGATGAAGGCGTATTTAGAGAACTGTCGTGTGATGAACTCGACATCTATGTCGACAGCATGTCGACAGGCTCTTGACAGCATCAACTATCGTGTGAACTTTGTTCAGATAACGGGCAATTTGAGCACCTGTTGTGTGACTATGATTAAGAAGTCGTTTTTGTTTATAACCGTTGTATGATTATTATTCAGATGACAGTTTTTATTTTGGGGCTATTGTGAATATTGTGTGCGTATGATATTTTTTTTTTTGTGTGGTTATTGTTGTCCTAATAGAATGATTCAGTGCATTATATATGCTGAAATTGGAATAAAAAATGACCAAATTAATAGATCAATATATAAAAGAGATTGTTATAATCCACATCATGCACCAAAATTGATTGTACAAAGGGGAAATCCTTGGCTATCCTGTGCATCATTATGCATATTCTATCCATCTTATATATAACGAACAATTATCTACCCCACTGTTCCTTCAAGCTTCAAGCCAATCAGTTGATTCACCTCAGACCCAAACTCGTCAGGAAGCTCATTCAATACTGCCGGGCAAAAACTAGATATCATGGCAGCCATGGCTTTCTCATAGTCTATTCCCCTATGCTGAAAGTAAAGCTAGTCTTGACCAATTTTGGAGGTACTGGCTTCGTGTTCAATGTGAGCTGTGGGATTCTTGACCTGTTAACAAGTACATAATGATTTCATTTAGGAACAAAGACTAATAGTACATTCCATGATAGTTTTACATTACACAAGCACTAATTGGAAGAACAGCAACAACATAATGGAAAGAACATAATGATTATTTTGGGGGAAAAAATCAAACTGAAAATTAATACCAAAACAGCCAATTGCAAGGAAACTATTATGGTTGTAAACCTTCAAACATGCCTTTATCGGCTGAAAATTAAAAAACTAGTAGCACGTAAGGATGTTCCAGTTAATCCATCATCAATTACCTATAATATTCAACTTAAACACACACTGCAAAGGAAGAAATTTTATAATATCCAACACCAACTGAGAGCACAGAGGGAAGAAATTTTAACCATACCTTAGAGCCCCATGAGCACCAGAGTCAGGATACCAACATTCTGATAGGAGCATTTTTATACGACGTTTTAATAATTATTTCCTCATATTTTACTTAGTTATTTCCTTAAATAAATAAATTTTAATTTAATTTTTATTTTCTAGGTACATTGGAATAAATGGAGAAGAAATGAGCTGAAATGAAGAAATGGAGTTTTCCTGGTCCGACTAGGAATCCCAGTCAACACAGGAATCCTGATGAGGCTAGGAAACCTGAAGGCATTAGGAGGATCACATGATGACGTGGGAGATATTATGGGGAATTAAAGCTGATTTTGCCATGGGAAATTATGGAGTTAATGTCAAAAATCAAGAGATGATCAAGGATAATGATGTCATGGAGAGATTTAAGGGAGAAAAAGTCCAAAACAAGTCTAGATTCATTCCTATTTTCACTCAAGAGTATTTTGGCCGAAAATTAAGAGAAAAATCAGATTAAATCTTGGGAAAGTCAGCAATAATATATTTGGAAAGATTATGGATTTATTTGGAGCTTTTTGATTGGTTGAGTGACATGGCAGAGCTGACATGGCATTCTGTGATTGGTCGAAGCTGTGTGGCATGATTGGATAGTTATTTCAGGAGATAAATCAGAAAATAATCATGCAATTAATTCAAAAATAATCTCCCTAAATCAAGGTGTTAAATTGGAGGTTTCTTATTAGTTGGATGACATAGCAGAGCTGACGTGGCGTTCTCTGATTGGCTAATGATGTGTGGATAAATCTTGAAGACTTGGAGACTAAGTTGCCATCCTCCTATAAATAGGAGCATTCTCTACACAATTCTACACACCATCACACAACAACACCACCACAACAAACACATCTTCATTCAGAAAATTCTCTCCATCCTCTAAAGCAGGCCACGGAGTTCAAGCAAGGCCGAAGGGAGAAGAAGGAGCCGTGACCTATTCCTCCACCATCCACCATTGAAGACTTGCTTTCAAGCTTCAAGGATCACAACGAAAATCATCCATCCTCATCTTCCATCCATGGTGTAATTCGACCTCTACTTTGTAACCTTTGCTTTGAATTTCGTTGGTTTTGTTTTAGTTGACATTCATGATTGAACAAAATTATTATTTCTGGAATTTTTATGATTAAATGAGAATTTCGACTCTTATATTGTAATTCGAGAGTTGCTTATGTGAGTTTGTTTAATTAAATTTGCTTTATAGATATCTTTTGTATTTTAATCTTATGTGGTTCGAAACACTTAGGGTTTTGATATGAATGGTGCTAGATTTAAGAACATGAAATCAACTTTTTGTTTTGTGTAACTTGAATCGAAGTAGTAAAGGTTTTGGACAAAAATTGAATTTAATTAAAGAGGATTGCAATTAGGTGGACATTTTCATACTAAGTTGCACACTTGAGTTGATAGCCTTTCCATGTGTTTCATGCGTTAAACATGTCATGATTGACTAGCTTTCTAGGGCTTGATTACATGTTTGATAGGATTAATCTTTGTGCTTTCACTTAGGTTAATTAGCATTGAAAAGTAAAAAATGAGAAATTATTTGCTTTCGAATATTTCACATGATCAACTCCTTTCTCATGACTTAGATGAACAATATTAGGGTTCAATCGAATTTGATTATAGTTTCGGTTTTGATCTTTGTTCTCTCATTCCACCCGTGTATATATGTTTTTACATTTTCTTTATTTTATTTATTTTACTTTTTAATTTAATAATCCTAAAACCCCCTTTTGTGTTCATTTGTATATATTTCTATTCTTTGTTTTATTTTTGTAAATAATACTTTATACTTATTTTAATTCTTTAGTTGTTTTTGCAATTACAGGTGTACCCTCAATCCCCGGATTAGAACGATCCCTATTTACTATATACTAACGATGACATTTCAGGGTTAAATTATGCGCTTCCTTATAGCTGCATCACATTTACCTGTTCAGGTGCGAAATTAGCAAGAAGACTGCAGTAAAACACAAATGAACTAGACAGGAAACTTGTAAACAAAACTTACTTTTGGGTGGAGAGAGACGCTAGTCATGAGTTGTAGTACTAATGTCCAGGTAATGAAGCAAGATGAATCTGGTGAATACCATATGTAAATCATTATGATCCCCACTAAGCTTACAACATATGCAGTTGAGATAACTAGAAAAAAACACTACATAACAAAAAGCACAATTAATGTAAACTAATACCTCCGAATCCAAACTCACAGTTCTAACAAAAGCACAATTAATTAAAACCCATAAAAACCAAACCTAGAGAATAGGTAATCAAATAAAGCTAGGCTGAAATGAAAACAACATGGACAAAACTGAGGCAAGTAACAAATAGTCTGTAAAATCACACCATGACTCTGAAAACCAAAAGTCCATTAGTAAACAAATTGGATTGGCAAATAACAAGTTTAGCAAAGAGCACAGAACATGTAACCACAAACACAGCATAGCCTAAGTGGGCTTCATCAAGAACAATTAACAATGAGGATAATATAATTTGTTTTTCATCACTTTTGAACCACAGAACCATTGGAAAAGAGACACAAACCTACTGAGCCGTTGGCGCCCCACCATAAACAGAGAGTTTGCATACAGATAGAAAAGGAAAGAGTATGTAAGATGCTAAGGCAAAGAACGAAGACCAATAATCCAATATAATACCTATGCTGGCATTGCGGCTGCTTTTTGGTTTTGCAAGAGTCACAATGGGGAAAAATACTTTCAGCTGCAACAAAAGGGAATTGGATCAAAATGTAGTTCTCACCACAATAACATGCAGAAATATAATTTGCAACAAGTCTATTAGGCACCCAAATTTGGGAGCTCCAAGGCTACCTAACAATAAAGAAGACTAGTATCTTTTCCACGGAATATCTTCGCAATAAATTTACCACCTTCTTTAGTTACATGAGTAACAATTGTTAAGCCCTGAAAGTAAGATCCACCAGCTGTCAATATAATGCAATGTTCAAGAGCTCATACAAAATAAACGTAGGCTAACAAGCATAAACAACAGGTGACTTTTATCATGAAGCTAGGGTATAAGACCTATGCAATATACTAACCAGGAACATGAATCAAGTTACAGCAAGAATTTGAAATTTATTACTTGATTATGTTAACTAATTACTCCAAGGGATAAACACCCCATTAGAAATGGCATTCAATAACTTCTGCAACCTGATTGCATTAAGCCAACAACTAATTAAGAGACCGCTTTGACAGCAGAATCATCCTTAAAAAGCACAGAGCTAAGCTCACTGTCAAGTACTGAAACAGTTAAAAGTAGCTACTCATGGAAATAAATTAAACATCAAGTTCATGGGGATATAATCCCATATATGGTCACTCACATCTATTTCAAGAACCTTGGTGACACGATACATGTAATATATAGTGCTGGTCTCTTAAATATATATATATATATATATATATATATAACATACATATGCATGCACACACACATACTACTTGAAGAAACATACCTTATTTTAATCAAATCAACATCCCACTAATGAGTTATCATTCACCAAGAGAAGAAAATAAAACACCATAATCAATAGCAGAAGAGAAATCCCACCACAAAACAATACCACTATTGCAGAAGAAATCTCACCACAATTGGATTATGGTCGGTGATGGTCTTGAGGGGCTCCATACAGGAGATAATGGGGAAGAACATCTTCTTCTGTGACGCCTTCTGATTGAAAATTGAAACCCTAGAAAACTGGGGATTTCAAATTCAGCAGTGTGATGGGGATCTGGAAGGGACATCGGAAGACGACTCGTTTTGGATTTAGGGCATCAAGCAGTCAAGCAGTCAAACTCCGGGGATATTGCTGCAATCCACATAGACCAAGAAAAGATGAGGGTCTTGTTCTTTCTTGGACACAAGGCGACCCGCGAGCGGGTAGAAGTGAAAGAGTGTGAGGGAAAGAGTTTCGCCAAAAGGGTATCGAGAAAATTGGGGTTGTTGGCTTCTAGAGGTTTGGAAGAGAACTGGTAAAGGTGAGGCACGAGCGAATAGTGATTTTAGCTGTAAGTTTTTGTCGAGAGAGTAAGGAGCTATCGATAGTGATGGGTACGTGAGGAGTGGGGCGTTCTCGAGAGTGACGAGTGAGGATTTTGGTTTTGGGACGATCTATTTTGTTTTTTTTTTTTGCGTAAGTGTAGGGTTTTAAGTCCGGCCAAATCAATTGGGACAAGCCCTCATCGTATGATTAATACATGTTGTAGAAAATTTGGAGTTTCATATGGGGGTTGGTGACACTAACACGGTGGGAAACTTGGCGCTCAATTTTTTTAGCGTCACACAATAGTTTTTATCTTAAATGTCTTCTAAACTAATTCCTAAGTCTCTATCAGACAACGGTTCTTACAAAGACGATGTTTGAAAAAAAAAATTTCAATCACATGACAGATAATTGCATAGCTTCGTCTGAAAGGTGTCGTCTGATTCAATTTTTGTAGTAGTGACATATATATTTCACGTGTGTATATATATATATATACACACGTAGTCATTCACTCAGGAATATATATATATATATACACACACACACACACACACACGTAGTCATTCACTCAGGAATACCACTAATACCAACTATAGTTTGCAGCTAAATAAATATCTCCCAAAAACGTTAAGGTAACTCCGTTCTTAAATGAACATTGTGAAATTACTCACCTCAGAATCATGCTGCGTCTTCTATACAGACTGAGATAACACAATCACAAAATATCCGTCCAAGACAACTTCGTCAAGTACCTAATCACATACGGCCTCAACTCAGTACACGAAACACAAAGTGATTAAAGTTTGAACCCCTGTTTGAACTAAAACCTTTACAGTAACACCAATCGAGGAGAAACTTTATCTGAGACCACCCAAAGTCTCCAGAATACTTCTTGGATCGATATGTCAAAACTACAAATCTATCCAACAGTCGGATCATCATAGATTGAAAACTGAGATAATCGAAACCACTAAAAAACCTAACATGCTCAAACTATCTCCAAACCTAACATTTTCCCTATTTTTCTATTTATCCAAAAAATGGAAACTTTTTCCGATGGTCATAACTTCTTCATACAAACTCTGATTTTCATGTTCCACATATCCACGAACTCATATCAATGCACTCTACGACTTTTGTGAATGAAGTTTTCAGAGAAACTCAACGAATAAAATGTCAACCCCTTGACTCCTTGAAAATAAAACGTTTTGAGTAATTATTCGTCCTAAACACTTTCGCTCCACCCCTTACTATCGAACAGTTTATTAATTTCAGAAAATTTCAAGAAATTAATAACGAATTTCTAGGGTATTACAGTAAATTTATATGTGAACTACATGTACTAAACTATAATTTGCTTTGATAAGTATATAAACAATATTCAACCAAAGTACCTAATATGACTTTGTTGGAAACATACGGTTGGTTTTATTATTATGTGTCTTATTAGTTTCTAAAGATTCGATGATAGGATCTGCCCCAAATTTCATCCTAAAATTTGTAATAGTCTAGCGAGGCCCACCTTACGATAAACTCTATTGAAAATTTGGCAAAACTTCCCCTAAAATGGACTACCTAAACCTGTGAAATAAACTCAACACTCTTGTTACACAAATCCAAGCTCCAACCCCCAGCCTACCTGCTTCCATTATAACAACCAACTCCAACCAAAATACATATGGTCAGTTTGCCAGTAGTACTCACTTGGCGGCCACAAAATGGAAGATGTCGGAATGACTGATTACACTATATAACTGCTCACTTTAGCTTAAATATATATAGTTTACTGTTGACTCGAATACTCTTCTCACTCTATCTGAAGTATCTAAATAACACATTACTAACCTTCTCATGCCATCTGGAGGGTACTGCAGTCGGAATACTCGTCTCACTCTATTTGAATTATTTGAATAACACATGACTAATCATCTCATGCAATCTAGAGGGTACTGCCGACCAGATGACGCATCAGAGGATATTGTCACTAAAAATATGAGGAGGTGATAGCTAAAGAGTACTGCTGACTAACCATCTCATGCCATCTAGAAAGTATTGTCGACTAGATTACACATCGAAAGGTGCTACTGACTGGATGACTAGGAGCTAATGGTTAGAGGGTAATGCCGACTAATCGTTTCACATCATCTGGAGGGTATTGTCGCCTAGATGTTGTATAAGAGGGTACTACCGACCAGACATATATTCTGGAATGTACCGCCGACTAGAATACTACCTGGAGGGTACTGCCACAAGGTAAGGCATGCATGCACTTAATAATATAATTGACCTCCTTAAATTCAGAACTCCAAACTCATTAACTCTAGTAGGATTTAACTAATCATCTTTCCGAAAGAAAATTTCTATAACTCGAAATTCAAATAACTTGTTAATTAATAAATGCTTTCAGAAAGGAAACTCAATATAAAACTTAACCCACATCGTAAATCATCAATAAGTCATCGAATGTATAATTCAAGAAATCTCGATAAATCATAAATAACTCATAAAGTCAAAGTCAAGTCCCGACCATTATTAATTTAATTCAATACGAAAAATTAATACTCAGAAATATAGTACTGCATGCACATTAAATTAAAAAGCAAATGTCCACTCACGTGTTTAGTATTTGTCAAATCATAAATAATGCTCAAACCCAACAATACAAAATCACATCTAAAATAGATCGAACTTCAATAGTGTTGTTAGCTTTGTAATTCGAACAACCTATGGAAAAATCACAACGATCAAATGGTCAAATCGTCACAGATCGAAATCTAAAGTTCCTGAGTTCAAAAATTCCAATTGCTCACTAAACGTTCTCTAACGGCCACGAAATTCATATCAATATGTTCCTAATGCAAAACCTTACCAAACAAGCTAACAAAAGTGGCCATAGGATCGAAGGAGGCACGCACCCTCACGTGATGCCTGAAATAGATCCAAATGGATAGCCTAATGAGTCCTAAACACCAAGACCAATCTGATTGCATGCATGGTACCCCAACATGCTTCTGAGGCAATCGCCCCCACCATTGAAACCAGCATACATAGAGCATCGAATTACCCTCAATCGTTGCTCCCTCCACCATTGCTTAGACCACTAAGTCAGACAACCATCTGGTAATAAATTAAAAGTCAACTACCTAGCAACACCAGGCACTGCCATTGAAACGAAATTGCATGCATCACTGTCACCCAAACCATGACATGTATCTCAATACCCACTCATCGCACCAATGAGGATCGATAAGAGAAATCGATGTAGATAAAAAATGTTGGATTCGATCACCAATTTAGTAGAGGTAAACCAAAGAGAATCGCGCCAGGATCGGTTAGGGAACACTCAGCAATCCTAATATACGAGTGCAGTAATATTTGAATCCTATTATATGAGTGCAGTTTTTAGACAAATAGATGTTACTATAAGGATTGCAAGTAAGAGTGCAATCCTGAAAAAAAAAAAAACAAAAGCAGTATAAGAAACAAAATCACTAACTTGATCTTCTGATTGAGGCCTGCAAATGCACTTGACTAAGATAGCTTTCACCCCTGCCCTTGTGCTTGCAGTTTGGTGGGCATCTATCCACCTTCTAGAATACAACAATTATATGATCCAAAATTAAAGCACTATAATTTTGAAATTTGGCGAACTATAAATTATATTTAGTACTCTTTTGACATAAAGAAGACTTAGAAGAAATGAGAAATAAATCATTGAGTCTCTTTTATCTATGATCTATCTAGTAGAAGATATGACTATGGGTTTATATAGAACCCTAAGTGAACCAATATGTCTATTCAGTTATCTTCTTGAGAGACAGAATAATTCCTAAAGACACCTATTGGAAATAAAACATGTATCCTTTTAATTTGAAAGGTGATGATTAGTTATATTTTCATTCATATTTAATTGGATATGATGATATAATTTCCAACAATCCCCCACATGAATGAAAATGATAAGGAATTAGAGAGTACAAGTTAACAAGAGATGCATTTGAAGAGGTGTCTTTTGGACTTGAACCTTTCATAGTGAAGACCTATAGGATTTACTTGCTGACGCAGTAGATATACAATCTTTGAACTGATCACAATTGGTGTAAACCAAGACAATAGGCCTCACACATCTCTTATTCTAATACACTATATATAGTTCATACGGTTGTGTTCATTTTGGTCCTGAACAATTCTAGAATATTCATGAGAGCTTTAGAGAACTAAGCCATATTATTCTCATAAAAGCGACCCCACTTTTACTCTCATATGGGTGATCACTAATTAAGAATGTCCTGCTATATTCCTCTTGACAAAAAGATATTAGTATCATTAAATGTAATAGCATACCCTTATTATGGCTATAGATGACACATATTGATCATAGGAATGAGTGAGTTGTGTATTCAACTAATTGAACCAAACCCAACCAGTTTGCCTATTGAACTTTGAAAAGACCAAATAGAACAAATATGTAAAGAAATTTCTTTGAGAATCAAATACGTACAACAAAGATAACACGAGATTTTGCTAACGCAGTGTAAACCTCTCCACTGAGGAAACTTCACTGCGTGGCTTGTAACGTAGCCAACACGAGAAAGAAAATCCAATATGAATCAAGAGGTTTACAGTATACAAGTAGTGATGTTCACTATCACTATCACTTAGCAACAATGCTAACTTGATTTTATAACTATTCTAACTTCCTACTCAATCAACTCACTATCAATATGAGCCTATCTTTCAATCTTCCTTGAACTCAACAACTCACTGATCTTGATAATGAAATATGCAAGTGATTGAGTATGCAAAGAAAAGAACCATATAACATGTAGAGAGAGTTTTTCAGAAAATGACTTGAGTAAAACTTTTGCTACACAAGGAATCAACTTTTTTTCACCAAAAACTCTGCTACATAAATCAGTTTGTGATAGGAGCATTTTAATGCGATGTTTTAATTGCTATTTCCCCTACATTTCCTGCGTTATTTCCTTAAAGAAACCCTGTTTAGGAAAGTTTCCATTCTTCGATTGGGAAAGTTCCTAATTGTAGAAAGTTTCCGTTTTGTAGTTTCTATTTTTCTTTTTTAGAAATTTTCCCATTCTAGTTTAGGAAAGTTGTCATTTCTTGTTTTAAGAAAGTTTCTACTTTTGGTAACAGTTTCTATTTTCAGGTCCTTGGAATAAATGAGCTGAAATGAGCTCATAAATGGAAAGAGGAGCTAGCCAACGTTGGAGGGGGACAAGATGAGATACAAAGGGTTGCATAAATGAGCATGAAATGAAGAAAAGAAGCTTTCCTGTTTCAACCAGGAAATCCTGTCCAGAAGAGGAAACCCTGCCAAAACGAGACGTTTGAGTCAACCAAGAAGGGAAATCAGAAAAGTGAAGTGTCATGGCATGAGAGAAGCTTCTTGAAGACCTTAGAAGATGACATGGCAAGAAGGTGACGCAAGAAGGCCCAAGAACTCTCTAGAATAAATTGAATTTTCGACAATGGACAAAAGCCCATGAGATTAGGGTTTTGTGACGCAAAGGGGTATATGTTGAGTGATTGCCGTGAAATCCTAAGAGGAAGAGAGAGAGAGTTGGCGTGAAAATTAAGAAGGAGAATAAAAGATTACACCAAGAGATTTTCTAGGGAGATTTTTATGGAAGGAAATATTCTTGGAGGAGATAATTTTGTGTGATTGCCGTAAAAGAGAGAGAGAAAGGAGGAAGCCAACGTGAAAATCAGAAAATATCAAGAGGAAGATGTTGGGAGAAGAAATAGGGAGAAGTTTAAGGAAAGAAGAAGTGTGTGCAAGAAGAAAGAAGTCTGATGCGCTCAAGGCAAGCGCGCAATTTAACCCTGAAAATATCGTTAGTAGTATAAGTAAGTAGGGA
>LYNE01004503.1:971-12676 GCA_001662545.1 Rosa x damascena
TTCATTTCATCAATCTAATATTACATAAGTGAAAAACCAAGCATTGGAATCATAACAATACAATTATTTAAAATATATAACTCCCTAATTTTCCTAATCCTCATCTTTATTAGGAATTTAATTTGTGTTTGTGGGGTCATCCATATGGTTGGGGTTGGTGGATTCACCCAAAGAGAAAGGTGGGGAAGGGACTCCACCGGTGAATGGTGGTTGTGGATAGCCATCGGTGAATAGTGTTTGTGGGAAGCCACCGGTGAATGTTGGTTGTGGAAAACCACCGGGGAAATGAGATTGTGGATAATACCCACCAGGGAATGGTGGTTGTGGATAGCCACCGGAAAAAGGAAGTTGTGGATAATATCCACCGGCGAATGGTGGTTGTGGGATATTAGATCCACGGGTTGCATCTTCAGCTTCTTTCTCCGCAATTTTTTTTTGTTTTCTTTGCCAGTAATTGTTTTTGGTTGGCATCATCTTACTTGTGTCCATGTCCATAATACGCTCTTCCCTCTCTTGAATTTTGAATTCCCTCTCTTGAATATCCAATTGCAAGCGTATATAATCTCGTTGTTGTTGGTCACGGAGATGTCGAGCATATTCCTCATCACGTTTCTCCTTGGCAGATAGCATTGATGTTTGGTTGGTTGCTATAGTCTCCACAGCGGCTGTCAGAGGACTGGAATCATTAGATGCTTTCTTTCCTTTCCGAATAGCTTTTTTGGCAGCCTTCTTTCCTTGAGGCCTCATCTGCATCTATGTCCAACTGGACATGAGAATCAGGAACGGATTGTTGTGTGTGCATCCGTTCAGTTCCTCCCCTGGAGGTTCCTCCAGCCGAAGAGGAATGGTTTGGAATGTCATCAAATTGTTGAAACCCCTTAACAATCTCGTAATATTCTAAACTAATGAAATCACCTTTTTTTTGTTTTCCTTTCGATTTGGTCATCACAGCTCTCCACAAATCTTGTGCTTGACGTTGCTATTTAATTTAAACAAAAAAGTATAAATCTATTAGTACAAATATAAACGAGGTACAATGTATCAACTATTTAAGTATAAGGTGAGTATAATGTTTTATTTTAAATAAAATGAAGTCTAAAGTATGATTATGAAGTACTAATTTGAAGTATAATTATCAACTAAATTTTAATATATCAACTAATAATTAAAAGTATAATTATCAACAAAATATTTCAACTAATAATTTAAAGTAAGATGTATCAACTAATTAAATTTTAATATACACTAAAAGAATCATAAAAATTAATATTCGTGTTACACTACAAATCCATACCTCATCAATCATATTCGCACCACTCTTGTACCAACTTTTCGCTTGCCTTAACGCACAATGCCAAGCATAAAGTTCGACTTTCAAGGTTTTCCACCTCCCTTGAAAAGCTTGCAATGATCGGACATATCCATCCCAATGTTCGGCATAGTGTTGGCGTACATCTATCCATAGATCATCTTTTCTTCGTTCCGTACCCTTTAACTGATCTTGGCTAACAGCCCTCCAAGACTTGCACAATTGAATGTCTTCATTAGTCTGCCAACGTGTCTCGTCAATACTTGGATCTGATACTGGTTGGACAATCGTATTGCCTCGTACACTCATATTGGAATCAAAAAATTGTTGAGTATGAAAGCTATGAGGAGATGGAAGAAAAAATTTTGAGGAAGAAAGATGATATTTTTGGTGTGAGAAGTAAAATAGGAGGTGAGGTATTTATAGGAAATTTTTGTTCTATTTTTTTTTGTTACCATTGTAATCTAACGGTTACAAAGATTTATTTTTTTTTTACCTCTGCAAAACAGGAATTATAGGTCCATAATTCTTTGCCGTTCGATCCCTTCAATTATCATAAGCAACGGTCCAGATATATTGACCGTTGCATTCAAATTCCCATGCACAGCCAACGGCAACCTGCCACGTCTCCAGCCACACGCCGCTACACACCAAAAAACTGGTTCGCACACTCCTGCAGGGCTTGTCGGCGCTACGTGACAAGCGACTGCCTCCCACTCCACCAAGCTGGCGCGTCTCCCCTCTCCTCTTCTTTTTGGGCCAGCGTGGCAACCTGGGTCACGGGCTCAGTCACCCTCCTACCCGAGCTTGTGACCTGGGCCGCCCACTGTGCTCTTGCCCCAGATCCGGTGGAAGCTGCAATAGTGAGTTTCTGGTGTCCCAAGCTGCAAAATTGACGTGGTGCCCCGGGCAAAACTGAGCCCGGTGAACTTGCCCTAATGATACATTGCATGAGCAGCATAACTTTGACGCTAAGATTAGCAATCCATGAAAATGAAATCAAACTAATTAAGCCAATGTAAGGGAGTCTTCATCCCTATGTTTGACTTGAGTGCTTAGGATAGCCCACCTTATTTGAATTTGGGCCGACCGACTTAGTAGTGTTCAGTCCATTTTGAACCCTTAGTAGTCCAAGTTTCCTAAAAACGCATTGATGACTAATTTAGAGAGCATTTGATGCAAAAAGTCATCCACTTGAGAACGTTTCTTTAATCAGAAGTATCTCTACCTAAATGTCATAAAAGATCAATCATGGATTATTGGACTTGGCATCAACGTACTTTTGAGGCAGTGAAAGAGTTACGTACGTACCTAGCTATTTGCTGAAGAAACTGCGTAAGAGCATTCATGAATCAATATTCAGCAGACTCGTAGTATTTTGCATCCTCCTATTATGCTTGTATAATTAAGATTACTTACATAATTAAATGGTAGGATGATACTATGCATAAACCTAGCTCATTCAATCAATCTTGGGATATTTCAGCTTGAGTAGATGAGCATTTTGAATCTATATGCATTGATGTTGTGCAGTTACCCTGGACATTCAAAAGTGGACATTAATGTCCAAGCTAAAAGTTTAATTATTTATTTTGAGCTGGTTGTTAATGCAGATCATAACATATATAGAGAAAACATATCGAGTTCAGCCCCAACATCAGAGGCAGCTAGTGTGGCGTAAAGATGACCTTCTCATACATTTATGTCATTTGATAAGACTCTTAAGACACTAGCTTGCAATCGATGGTTTGACGAAGCTGTCTATGGAGAAGAACAGTGAAACTGCCGATTTAAGTGAAGAAACGAAAGATCATTTACATTACTCAATATAGAAGAACCAATTAAGTTACAGCTTGTTTAACAGGCGCCTAGAAAAACAGAGAGAGAGAGTGGGGTTCTTTTCCGGTCGAACGTCCTACCGCTGTGTCTCGGCCGGGAGAGGAATTGTTTGGAGGCGGCCATTTTCGCTTGGCTCTAGCCTTTGTCTACCATCTCAGGTTGGTGCTTGGTGTGGTTAGGAGAAGAGTGTGTGTGTCAGTTGCAGATCCGCCCCATTGGCCGTGAAGTGCAGCGATGGGTTTGGGTGGTTCTGTCTCCCGATTTGGTGTCCTCCTGTTTCATATCGGACTTGTCTGGGCGGCGCATAGCTGATTGTATTGAGGATCTTTGGTGATCTGATGTCAGATCTTGAGGATCTCTAGTGATCTGATGTCAGATCTTGAGGATCTCTGGCCTCAATCGGGTTTTCGGTGAGCTGTTCCAGGGGTTGGTTGATGTAAGCTGTGGATTTGGAAAAGGAGGTTGCGGAGGGTTAGGCTGGTGGGTTTGGCCTTAATCGACAACTGATGGCAGTCTTGGTGGAGGTTCTGAGGGGCGGCATAAGGCGGTTTCGACGGTAGTAGAGGCTGGGGAGCTCCTGGGTTCGGGCTGGGCTGATCTGGATTGGGCCATGGACTTGTTCCTCGGGCCCACCCAGTTTTGGGCCTGGTTGTGTTGGCCTAGGAGGAGTGCTGCATCTCCTTTTGTCTTTCGTTGCTTGTTTATGTTTTGTTGTTTGTTTTTTGTGTAAACTTTGATCCTCTGTGGTCGTGTTTGTGGCCGAGCACTAAAATCGGCGGTTTCAGTACTATTCTTCTCCACAGACAGCTTCGTCAAACCATCGATTGCAAGCTACTATCTTAGGAGGCTTATCAAATGATATAAAGGTATGAGAAGGTTATCTTCATGCCACACTAGCTGCCTCTGATGTTTGGCTGAAATCTGTTTTCTCTATGTTATGATGCATTAACAACCAGCTCGAAATAAATAATTAAACTTTTAGCTGTACCAATGTCCACTTTTGAATGTCCAGGGTAACTGCACATCATCACACATATAGATTCAGAATGCTCATCTGCTCAGGCTGAAATCTCACAAGATCGAATGAGGTTTATGCATATTATCATCCTACCATTTTAATTAATTATGTGAGTAATCTTAATTATACAAGCATAATCGGAGGATGCAAAATGCTACGAGTCTGCTGAATATTGATTCATGGACGCTCACCAACACAATTTCTTCAGCAAATAGGTAACTCTTTCTGTTGGTATAGATACCTCTCAAGCACAAGTATCAGAACCACAAGGCTCATTAGCCACTTAAAGTAACGCCAATAAATCCCAGACATGATGCCGATACCATACACTTTGTGGTATTGGGTGGACCACAGCTAGTCCCACATTAGAAATAAATGGGTGACAAACTCATCCCCACACTATAAATACATGTCTCTCCACTCATTCAAGGTAAGCCACCACTCTCCATTTACTCCTACCTAGTATACATTCTTACATGTATCTGACTTAGGCATCGGAGGATCAAATAAGGATGGCCTTAGAAGATGAAGAGCTTACTGCATTCCGCACTCCCAAAGGCATTTATTGCTACAAAGTTTTGCCATTCGGGTTGGAAAATGTTGGTGCAACATATCAACGTGCTATGCAAAAAATCTTCGGAGACATGCTTCACAAGTACGTGGAATGTTATGTCGATGATTTAGTGGTCAAGTCAAAAAAGAGGATGGATCACTTGCAAGACCTAAGAACGGTGTTTGATAGACTACGCAAGTACCAGCTCAAGATGAACCATCTCAAATGTGCTTTTGGTGTCAGTTTAGGCAAGTTTCTTGGATTCATTGTGAAACATCGTGGAGTGGACCAGTCAAAGATTAAGGCCATTCAAGACATGCCTGAGCCAAGAAATCTACGCGAGTTAGTTAAAAAGTCTCCAAGGATGACTCGCCTTTATTAGACGGTTCATATCGAACCTCGCAGGCCGTTGTCAGCCTTTCGGTTGACTTCTGAAGAAGGATACACCTTTCGTATGGGATGAAGCTTGCCATAACGCCTTTGAAAGCACAAAGATGTACTTGGCAAACCCTCCAGTGTTAGGTGCACCCATATTTGGGAAGCCACTTATCCTTTACATTGCTGCTTAAGAGCGATCACTCGGAGCACTCCTAGCCCAAGAAAATGAAGAAAAGAAGGAGAAGGCGTTGTATAACTTGAGTCGAACTCTCATAGGACCGGAATTGAACTATCCACTGATAGAGAAAATCTATCTCGCACTCGTCTTTGCCATCCAAAAGTTAAGACATTACATGCAAGATTACACAGTGCATCTAGTGGCACGAGCTGACCCAGTCAAGTTTGTTATGTCACAACCAGTCTTAACAGGGAGAATGGCGAAATGGGCACTACTCCTCAATCAGTATGAAATCATCTACATACTGGCCAAAGCGGTTAAAGGATAAGCATTGGCTGATTTCCTAGCGGACCATCCTATCCCTGCAGATTGGGAGATTTCAGATGACTTGTCAGATGAAGAAGTCTTTAATACAGAGGTCCTCCCTGCTTGGAAAATGTTATTAGATGGGTCTTCACGAGCAGATGGGGCAGGAGCTGGTGTGATCTTCATATCTCCGCAAAGGCAGATATTGCCTTATACCTTTACTCTTGGTGAACTATGTTCCAATAATGTTGCTGAGTACCAAGCGCTAATTATGGGACTACAAACCGCAGTTGAAATGAAAATCTCAAATCTAAAGGTGTATGGAGATTCGAAGTTAGTAGTTGATCAATTACTAACTATCTATGAAGTGAAGAAAGAGGATTTAGTTCTTTATTTTCAGCTCGCCACACAAATCTTAAAGGGTTTTGATGATATCACACTAATGCTTGTGCCAAGAAAAGAAAATCAAACGGCAGACGCTTTGGCCAACTTAGCAGCAGCTTTGGCATTATCAGAGGATGAAATCATACACCTTCCAATCTGCCAACGGTGGGTCGTATCGAAAATCTCTGAGCTTTGGCATGAAGACTCCAATGTTATCTCTGTTTACGTGATTGATGTTGATGACTGGAGGTACCCGTTGATTGATTACCTCAAGCGAAATAAGCTTTCCGATGACCCAAAGCAACGCTTGGACATAAGACGAAGAGTACCACGCTTCTTCTACTACAAGGAGATTCTTTATCGACGATCATTCGATGGATTGCTCTTTAGATGTCTAGGGAAAGAGGAAGCGGCTAAGGTTATGGAGGAAGCTCATTTAGGAGTATGCGGACCTCACCACTCAGGTCCTAAGCTTCATTTTCAAGTGAAGAGGATGGGTTACTATTGGCCCATCATGGTTAAAGATTGCATGGAGTATGCACAAAGGTGTCAAGCTTGCCAGTTTCATGCAAACTTCATCCATCAACCACCAGAGCCATTGCATCCAACGATTGCTTCCTACCCTTCGATGTGTGGGGACTTGATGATGTAGGGCCCATCACTCCAAAATCCTCCGCCTGTCACTCATACATTCTAGCTGCTACGGATTCCTTTTCAAAGTGGGCAGAGGCGGTGCCGCTTAAGGAAATAAAGAAAGAAAATGTTGTAGACTTCATCAAAGGGAATATCATTCAACGATATGGTGTTCCGCGCTGCATCATCACAGACAACGCCAAGTACTTTTCCAATAGTGCCATGGAGAAACTTTGTGAGAAATATCACTTTAAGCTGCATTTTTCTTCTATGTATAACGCCCCGGCTAATGGGTTGGCTGAAGCATTCAACAAGACATTGTGTAATACTTTGAAGAAAGTTATCAGCAAAACAAAAAGGGATTGGCATGAAAGAATGAGCGAGGTGCTTTGGGTCTATAGAAAGACATATAGAACTCACACGAAAGCTACGTACACCTTACTCCCTTGTATATGGTGTTGAAGTTGTCTTACCCTTGGAGAAGCAAATTCCATCTCTGAGGATTTCTTTGAAAGAAGGACTGACTGATGAAGAGAATGTCAAGTTACGCCTTCAAGAGTTGGAAGCCTTAGATCAAAAGAGACTTGATGCGCAGCAGCACTTGGAATGCAATCAAGCTCGAATGTCACGAGCTTTCAACAAAGTGCTGAACCTAGTGGTCATGGAAATAAGGTGCAAAAGGCACTTAAGAACCCTTCAGTCAAAAAGAAAAGAGTTGACAACAAACCTATAGTTGTGGAGTTATTGGGCATTTGTACAAGAACTGCCGAGCAAGCAACAGAGTAGCAACCACTTACAAGAGGTATAGGGAGTCTAAAGAATAAGAAGCTCACTATATGGAAGAAGAAGGCCATGACCTAGACGCCAACCTTACAATTGCAGACTTCAATGGCAACAAGGAACTTGCTCAGTCAATGGATGCTCTAGATTTTGACTGATCTGCTTTATTTTATTTTCCAAAGATAATTATGAAGGCAAAATGCCTCATTTTTTTTAGGGTTATTATCACAAATGGTACATGAACTTATCCTCTATTTTATCGATGGTACCTGAACTTCAATTTTGATCACAACCAGTACCCGAACTTTTCGATTTCATTTTAAATGGTACCTAAGGCCACCTTCAGTCACTATTCCGGCCAAAAAGGCTAAATCTAAAAGAAAAAAAAAGGTTCAAGGCAAGTGTATTACCAATAAATCATCACTATATATGATCGCAACCATTGAAATCATCAAAAATCATCACTATGACTGCCTCACATGCCATTTTTAGTCGGAATAATGACCGGAGGTGGCTCTAGGTACTATTTAAAATGAAATCGAAAAGTTCAGGTACTAGTTGTGATCAAAATTGAAATTCAGGTACCATCGATAAGATTGAGGTATAGTTCAGGTACCATTTGTGATAATAACCTTTTTTTTTAATAAGACTATTGCTTGGTCTTAAAGTTTATTTAAATAATGGTTTGATGAATTAGATTTCTGAACAAAACCTTGATTTGATTATCGTTGGCTTATTAATAAATTTCATATTTTATTCTGAAGCTTTGAATTTATTCGATTTTATTTACCACACATATATACATGGTTCGAAATAGCACTATAAGGATGTAAAGTAATACATTTAGAAGAAAAAAAATTAGAATGAAAAGATTATCATTCTACCTAAATAGAAATACTCTAAAGAATATGAGATATATTTTTGAAATATTTAATAATACCTCTCATTTACTTGTAGGAATGAATCGAGGAAAACTTGAGTGCTTAGTTGATAGTGGGATTACCCACACCATATTAAGGAATAGGCAATTATTCATTGAATTAATAGCCTATAATTCCTCTGTGACTACGACAGTTGGATCCTCACAAGCAATAAAAGGGCGAGGAACTGCCAAATTTTTGCTGCCTAATGGGACAATATTTAAAGTCACAGACGCTCTGTATGCATTAAGAGCTAATCGAACCTTGTTAAGTTTCAAAGATATTTTTGTCAACGGTTATCATATAGAATCCCACTGTGAGAATGGAACCGAATACCTTTATATTACATCTAATGAATGTGGAAGGAAATGCATTTTAGAGAAACTAATGAGTCAATCTAGTAGACTGTACCTCACTACTATTCGGATCATTGAATCCTATGTTGTCACCAACAATGAAATGTGGGACACTGACTCATATAGGCTTTGGCATGACTGCATAGGGCACCCTGGTTGTGACATGACAATACGTATTTTAAAGAACTCACACGGACATCCATTCTTTCAAGTGAAAAATAAAATGGGACAAAAATTCGCCACACTGCAAGGTGTCAGTCCTAGTACTGCTCAAATGCAGTCATTACCTTCTGAAGTACCAGAAGCACTACCTCTCTCCCATTATGCCTCATTGACTATTTCAAAGGCACATCACTCGTTTTGCAAAACCTACTCTTTAGCAAAAACAGGATCGAGACCTTCCTAGGCTAAAGATACAAAACAAAACACTCTATTCTTACAAAGTATACAAGGAGATATATGTGGACCAATCCATCCAAAATGCGAACCATTCAAGTACTTTGTGGTTCTGGTGGATGCTTCGACACGCTGGTCACATGTCGCATTATTGTCTACAAGAAATGCTACATTTGCAAAACTCCTAACACAGATTATACATTTAAGGGGTCAACACCCTGATCACCCTATCAAGTCTATAAGGCTTGATAATGCTGGAGAGTTTACATCAAAACCATTTGATGAGTATTGCATGTCTATTGGGATAGATGTAGAGCATCCTGTACCCCATGTGCATACACAAAATTGTCTCGCAGAAGCCACCATCAAAAGGCTACAAATGGTGGCTAGGGCATTGGTTATGCGCACCAACCGGCCTATATTTTCCTAGGGTTATGCAATATTGCACACAACTTTATTTATTCGTTTCAGACACACTGCTAGCCAACCATTTTCTGCATACCAGTTGGTAACTGGATATGAGCCTGACATTTCACACTTACGCATATTTAGTTGCGTAGTATATAGGCCTATTGCGCCCCCACAGTGCAGAAAAATGGGTCCTAAGAGACAATTAGGTATTTATGTTAGATATGAATCTCTAACCATTATCCGCTATTTGGAATCCTTGACAGGCGATCTCTTTACCGCTAGATTTGCGGATTTTCAATTTGATGAGATAGTCTTATTCCCATCGTTAGGGGGAGATAGGGAAAAGGATTTTCCAAGGGAACGACAGGAATTGTCATGGTTTGTCCCCACTCTGTCTCATTTTGATCCCCACACTTCACAATGTGAAAGTGACGTGAAAAGAATAATCGATCTTCATAACATAGCAGATTTGATGCCTGATGCGTTGACTGATATCGCAAAAGTGACGAGATCACATATACCAGCTGTGAATGTGCCTACAAGGTTAGAAGTCCCCAACAAGGGGCACGGTGACGCAGATAGAGGCGCTGTAGCCACAGAGGTATGATTGAGGCCGTAGCTCCCCAAAGGAAGAGGGGGAGGCCATTTGGTTCGACTGACAGTCACCCAAGGAAGAAGAGGGCTAGTAAGGCACAAACTGATCCATTAATCATCAATGTAGAGAATCCCTCTCATGAGATTGTCTCTGATTATAGTTATGTCCATGAATCAATACTGGAGAACGCTCTAATGTTTGAAATGATTCCAGAGAACAAAGAAATCTCAATGGATTATGAGGGTGTGTATGAGTTGATGGAAAGATCTTCCATACACATTGATGATGTATTTGCATACACTGTTGCTCAAGAAATCATAGAGCACAATGATATCGAACCACGCTCTATTGCAGAATGTCAACAAAGAGCAAATTGGCCTAAATGGAAAGAAGCAATCCAGGCAGAACTAGATTCTCTAGCAAAGAGACATGTATTTGGTCCGGTAGTGCTAACCCCACCGAGTGTAAAGCCTATAGGACATAAATGTGTCTTTGTCAGAAAGCATAAAATGAAGTCCTGAGGTCAATGCTCACCTTGTGGCACAAGATTTCTCACAACACCTTGGAATTGACTACGAAGAGACATACTCTCCTGTAATGGACGTTATAACGTTCCACTACTTAGTTAGCTTGGTAGTTTCCGAAGGACTGGAAATGCAGCTTATGGATGTGGTTACTGCATATCTCTATGGGGATCTTGATTCAGAGATATATATGAAAGTGCATGATGACCTTACATTACCCAAATCAAGTGACTCTAAATTACGGAGTGCGTTTGCAATTAGGTTGAAATGCTTACTTTAAGGATTGAAACAATCCAGGCAAATGTGGTATACTCGTCTAAGTGAATACTTGATTGGGAAAAGATATAAGAACGATGAATTATGCCCCTACATATTCATAAAGAAAACAAGTTCCGGATTTGCAATTGTAGCTGTATATGTCGATGATATGAACATAATAGATACTCTTGATTAAATAAGAGAAACCGCGAGCTACTTGAAATCCGAGTTTGAGATGAAGGATCTTGGAAAAACTCGATTATGTCTAGGCCTTGAACTAGAACACCAAGTTTGTGGAATATTAATCCACCAGTCTGGGTATGTCCAAAAGATGCTCAGGGGATTTAATATGGACAAAGCACATCCTGCTAGCACTCCCACGACCGGTCGAAGTTTGGATGCAAAGAAAGATCCATTTCGTCCAAAGGAAGATGACGAAGAGGTGTTGGGAGCTGAAATTCCCTATCTAAGTGCAATAGGAGCATTATTGTATTTAGCCCAATGCACTCGACCAGATATTGCATTCTCAGTGAACTTGTTAGCTAGATTTAGCTCAGTGCCAACGCAGCGTCACTGGAATAATATCAAGAACATTTTCCGATACCTAAAAGAAACCATTGACTTGGGACTGTTCTTTTTCTATAGAGAGACAAGAGTCACTATGTCAAAAAATGCTTCATACCATACCCCTCAGACGATAGAAGACGTTTTTTCTGTTGTCTGATTTTTTTGAACGTCTTCAGACAACAGTTTTAACTATTTATGTCGTCTAAATGGTATCAAAATCAACACCAACACCAATTCAACTTTTTCAAGTTTGTTATAATTTAGAAAATTTAGACAACAGATTCTGTTGTCTGAGTAAAT
>LYNE01004504.1:6403-24351 GCA_001662545.1 Rosa x damascena
TAATTGTGAAAAGTCTAATTTGCCACTCCTTTTGGGTCAAGTGGGCTTGGGCTGCTCCTATTTCATTTTCCTCTTAATTTCCCTTAAGCCCATTCTGAAAATACATCTTCAAACATCCTTATTTCTCCGACACTTCACCGAATCCTTTCGGAAAAATTTTCCAGGCTTGTCTTAAGCCTATATACTTTAAAAATAGTTTCCTAGACCCAAATTGGATTTTCTCTAAATTCTTAATCCTTTAAAATGACCTCAAAATCTTAGCCTAAGCGCGAATACTTTTGTACCTTACAAATATATATGTAGTTTCATACGTTATACGACAAATTAAAATAAATAAGAAAAAGTACGGGGGTCTACACATTCCCTCAAAGCTTACTACAAAACGGAAATCTAAATAAAGTCAAAGCAACAAAATTAGTTTCCGTCACCTATTACTGCGCCTGCATGACTCTTACTTCAGCCACGATTACCCTGACATGCAGGATCAACCCTCACACCATTATATAGTGCACCAGGTTGCAACAACAAACCCGGTAAGCTTTTGGTAGCTCATATGAGTAAACTCCAAACAACAAAATAGAAGACCAGAATAATTAAATTAAACAATTCAAAACAATATAGTAGCCGCTGCATATGATTTAGTTTAGGTGATTACATGAAGACAAAACCATACAGAAAATTAGTAATCCCTACATATAATTCAGCTCAGGAGATTACATGCAATTAAACCAATATAGAAAATGGTAATCCCTACGTATGATTTAGTACAGGGGATTACATGAAGGTAATTTACTTAACAACTGATAATGTAATTTGACACAAACAATAATCTCATTTCACCTAGACGAAACATGAATCACTGTAACACCAGACTTGATCATCGTAACAACAACAGACCCGAGAACTCCACTCAAAATAGTCACACTGGTTCCGCCACACAAGTCCTACTATGCCACACGCTACTGATTTAATCACACTCTCAAACACAACTTGAATTAAAACAATATCTTAGGAAAGTTCGTCAAAACATAATTCCACAATCACAAAGCAACATATTATTTTCACCCTAAACATAATTCCACACACACACACACACATAGTCATCCACTCAGGAATACCACTAATACCAACTATAAATTAACCACACTTTACTAAATATAAAAATCATTTTATAAAAACATCATTTTCACTTACCCAAGAACCGTTGACGATCAAGTTCATTTATTTCAAAACAAATATTTATTCCTCTAAATATGATTTTAAAAGCTAACAATTAATTCTACTAAAACTAAAACATAACTAATTAATCAAACAAAACCACGTGAGATTCACTCACCTCAAAATCCAGCTGGGTCTTTAAACAAAGTGATATAATTCACAAAACACACTCGGTCAAGCACCTAAGGAAAATAATGTCACAACTCAGTACATCGAAACACAAAGTGATTTAAAGTTCGAAACACGAACTTTGAGTAAAACAGAAGATTACGCCAATTGAGGTGAAACTTCATCTGAGACCACCCTAAGGTCAATTTAACAAAACCACAAGATGATCCAACAGTTGGATCTTCATAGATCGAAAACCAAACCAACCGAGATTACGAAAAACCTAACATGTTACAAACGATCAAAATAGGGTACAACCCGTATATCAATACGCTCCTATCGACGAGTAGAAGATAACGGAGCACAAAGTAGCTCCAACAGAAGCCAAACGTGCCGCCACGCTCCGCCGAACCAACACCAAAATCTGGAGGATCAACTCCTACTAACATGTAGAGTACATCAAAGGGAGCAACTTTTATACCTGGCACTAAGGCAGATTCAGCCTGGATAGAGATAGATCAAGCTCGAAAGATCTCGGTTGTACAAATTCAATTCCTGATTTCTCCTTCTACACTTCAAATCTATCTTCAACGCCTATATGGATCTTATCAGGAGGAAGAGGGCTTCAAAACACGGTATCTTTCATGCCCAAATGTCGCCGGAAAGATGAAATCTGATCGAGTCTCGCCGCCTTGGCTTTCGGCATTCGAATTGCCGTGTATAGTGGCTATCGGAGGTAGTGTGCTGCTGGATGAGGGCGGCGATATGGCAGCGACTCGTTCTAGGCTGGTGGCGTCGTCGGATGTCATCGGAAATGGAAAGTGGGACTGGGTCGAGTCGGCAGCAAAACGGCTAGGTTAGGGTTTCTAAAGAGGAGAGAGAATGGAGAGAAAATTTCTTAAAAAGGAACATTTGGGTTGAGTGTAAAATATATGGGAAAGTTTCTATTTATAGGAAAATTTCCAAAAATGAAAAATCTTCCACTGACAATAACTCCTTCATACAATATCTTATTCTTGCGTTCAGCATGTCCATGAACTCATATCGACGCGCTCGACAACTTTAGTAAAGGGAGTTTTTGGAGAAACTGAACGAATAAAAAGTCAATTCTTGACCCCTTGAAAATAAAATGTTTTGAGTAATTATTGGTCCAAAAAACTTTCACTTCACCCACGAAACAACTAATCGCACAACAACCAACACAATAAATTCCAGAAATCATCAGAAAATAATAACAAATTTCTGGCATATTACAACGCACGCTCGACCTTAACTAGTCTGTAGACTCGACACAAGAAACCGAAAAGCCCAGGGAAAAGCATTTAAAAACCAATAGAGTGAGTGGACGAAAAGATAAATAATTTCAATGAAAATAACATTACATAAATATAATGCTTTCCAAATTTGTTATATTAAAAGCCAAGCATGCAATGTAAATTCGATAAAATACTTACAAATCTCGGAAATCTCAAATTATACTGATCTCAAACTCCATCTCAAAATGTTTCAGAATCCTCTTCAAATATCTCAAAAAAATCTCATTCTGAAATACTCATTTCATATAATATGCGATGACTAGAGGGAACTACCAACTAGTCATCTCAGACCACCAAGAGAGTACTGCCGACTAGGTGACACATCGATGAGTAATGCCGACCGAAATACAAGCAGGCGATGGCTAAAGGGTACTACCAACTAACTATCTCATACCATCTAAAGGGTATTGCCAACCAAATGACGATCAGAGGGTACTGTCGATCATAGATAGTTAGAGGATACTGCCAACTAACTATCTCATGATATCTCATGACTGTGGAAACGTTGGCACTGTCTAGTACGAATAGATCTGCGTCAATGGCCTTGGTGACTTACAGTAAGAAATCTAAAGTAACCTCCTTAGGGTTCGATTTACTAAAAGACTCTTTTACCCCGACTCTTGATATCCTATATAAGAAGGCACGATGCCTCATCGGTAATAACTCATACTCGTCTCTTCAACTCTAACTTTGAGTTTACACTAACTTGGTCATAGAGAGTCTTTGTCCAATGCCATACCAGGCCTAGACCTTATTTTGTAGGTTTTCCAGCTGAATACCAAAGGCCATGTCGAATACTGAAAGTCAGTCGCATGCTAGAGAATGGCTCCTCAACCCTCAAGACTTGGTGACTGCAGGTTATAACCAACTGACCTACACAAAATTAGTGCTCAATTTAATACCCTATCAATGTTGTAAGAATAAGTAGGGATCGTTCTCAACCGGGGATTAGGGCCTAATTAATTCCTGAGAAATAAAACGTTAGAAATACAAAACTATATATTATACACATTATTTACGAAAATTACATGTAAAGGGATTTAGGATTTATTTAATTTAACAACTAAGTAAATATATACATGTGTGACACATCAAAACCAAAATCAAGTAGAATTAAATGGATGGAATGAAATTAGATAGGATTAACTACTATTAACATGTTGGCAAAGTTTCAAACATCAAATCACGAATCAAAATATGTCAAAGCATAGAATCGATCAAGAATAAAGATGAACGCATACAAAGTTCTTTTTACTTCCCTTAATTAAATTAACTAGATGAACGCACTATAGTTAACCCTATTAATCATGCAATTACTAGTGGTAGCTAATCACTAACAAAAACACTTTTAACGCATTAAGAATCATGGAAGTTTGATCAATTCAAGCCAAGAACACAAGTTAGAACGCTAATTAAGCATCCAAGACTCATTGTTAATTTACCTAAATAATTATAGGTTTTCCACTTAATTTATCAAGGCCTAGGACGCTAGCACCTTAATATGGATTCAATTACATGTTCATCAACCTAAGTATGCATCTAAAGATCAATTAACACATAAAAGATGGGATTGAAGCTCGAAATTAACAATCATGCAAGCATATAATGAAATCACAATATTTCAATTTAAAAACCTAAAACCTAAAACATGTTTCATAGTATTCGAAAATCACATAACTAAAATCAACACTTCATCATCACAAGAAATCGCAAATCATAGAACAATAAAACAAAACCCGAAATCAAATTAAAATCGAAAATTGTTTTACAAAGTTCTAAAAACCGAAAACATAGAGTTGTGTTCATGGTTACACTTTTTGATCTTCAAGGACACAAGAAGCTTCAAAAGGTGGTGGAATGGATGAGGATCACGGTAAGGATGCTTGAATGGAGAGGAGGATGCTTCACAGCCTTGAACTTGGATTTTCTTGAAGTTGCTGAAACTTGGAAGAGAAGGGGAAGTGTTTGTGGCTTTTGATTATGAATTTTGTGGTGTGTAAAAGAGATTCACAAACTTCCTTTATATAGTGAAAGCAAGGGCTAGGGTTCCCTTGAATTTCTCTTTAATTGCATCACTCGGCCAATAAGAAAATTGCATGAGAAGTGGAGAGCAAGTAACCTCTATTTTGCCTAATTCTTCCATGTATGTAGACCATATTTCGGCCTCCTTGGAATTAGGAATCATAAACCAATATTTATTCCTATATTTTCTTCTCCAAAATTCCATAGAAATCCAAGAATATCCCAAAAAGAGATTTGCCGAAAATCCTTGAACATTTCTCTTATTTTTCACGGCAAAAAGCAATTAGAACGGGCCATGGACTCCTCAAAACGTCAAGAAGGATCTAGAGCATCATGTGCAAGTGACATGTTTCAAACTTCGGGCCAGGCTTCCCCAAAATGGGTCAATTTGAAATTCATATCTACTATTGCCGAAATTCCTTCCTAGAACATTCTTGAACTTTCTTGAGTCATCTTCAAGACACAGCATCTCCTAGCCTCACTAGGTCTCCTAGCAGCATCAGGTTTCCTAGTCCAACTGGGACTCTGTCATTTCTTATTTCCGAACATCATTTTTCCGAGCTCATTCCTAGTTGCATTAGGATTCCTACTTCAACTGGGATTCCTTCTCCTGGTAGAACTGGGAAAACTTCATTTCTCCATTTCTTCTCATTTATGCGCAAATAACTCCTTACCTTCCATTTCCAGACTCAAAACTACCTAAAAACACAAAACAAGTTAGAAATGGCATTGTTAAGGAATAACTAAGCAAAATGTAGAAAGCTAGAAATGTACTAAAAATGTAGTAGAAATTAGTCTCAACACCAACGTACCGGATACGATGATAATTAGCCTCCACAATTTGTGTCGATGGCCTTGGTAACTTACAGTAAGAAATCTGAAGCTGTCGTGCCACAGCCTGAACTATTCCCATTTCTTTAGGTTTTGGACATTCCCCAACAATCTGGGATGCTGGTTGTTTCTCCTCCAAAGAAACGCAAAGTTGAAAGGCCTCTTGGTGCTCACAACAAGTCAAAGATGGAGGATATTAACCTTTGGAAATTATAATTAGTTGTTGCCTTGGGTCGAAGAAGGTGAAGAAAAGGAAGTTTAGCACAACTGAAGCTAAATGAGCTTTGAAAATGGATGAAGGATCTATGGGTACTACTTTAGTTGTGGAAGAGGACACTACTATGACTCCTATAGGTATTGAGCCTAGGGATGCACACTCTAGGTCGGGTAGTCCTACACTTTTATGAATAAGTTAGGGTAGATTTCGATTTTAACTCTAACATTGTCTTGATTATTTAGTTACTAGTGCGTATTGTTAGGGTCATTTCATTTAGGTTACTTTAGGATAACTTTACATCGCTTGATACTGACGTGGCTTTGTGAGTAAGTCATGATACATTGTTACCTACTTTTACAGTTATTAATAGCTTAACATCCTTTTCCTTTCAAAAAAAATATATATATATATATATATTTCAATATGATGTTTAACTATTAATTGCTTCTATTATGTTTTTGTTATTTTTTACTACGAGCCGATAAAATCTTAGATCCACAAGGATAGAGGGTGTTTCTAAATGTATCCAGCAAATATCTTAACACACCCAGCCCTAGAATATTGTGTCAAATTTTCCAAGTTTACCCTCACATAAAACACACCCAGCAAACCCTTATGAAAAACACACCCAGCAAACTAGAGAGAGAGTTGATAATTGTTGAACCATCAAAACCAATCCTAATGTTTGGTTCGTGTCAACCGTTGTTTAGCAAGTCAACCTCTTCCACTCAACTATTGTGAAGTACTCATTATTAATCATAGTCATTCTCTCATTCATCGATCTTTCATCATACATAGTTTCAGTAAGCTATTCAAGCTCTTCCACTTGAAACACTTGAGAGAGAGAGAGAGAGAGAGAGAGAGAGAGATGATGATGATTTCTGTAGTCGATTGAACTCGGATCGTTGTTTTTGGTGAGCTCATAATTGGCGAAGTGGATGGCTTCGTCTCTCTCATCCAAAATGTTTATGGGTTCTTCAAGGATTGAAGGCCTTTCTGGGTTGTCCTCTGTTCTCTCCAATCTTCGAAACCTTCGTATAATTCTTGGTCTGCCTCGAATCCTATGTATGTGTTTGTCTGTAAGCCAAGTGATGCTGGAATTAGAAAAGAGTTTAATCTTCTTATCTAGCACATGCGCTCATGGCTTCTGGTGGCTTTTCATGTGCCTTTCGTTGCATTGCGTGCTCAACAACGCTTTAAATCTAATACAAATTGAAAACCAAGAGTTCTTATGGAGAACATAGTTGGAGGTGGGAAACTGAAGATGGTTGATTGTGGAACGAATTGGGGGGGAATTGTTTGGCTGGGTTTGAGTTTTTCATTTAACAATTCAAAATAAGGGTAAATTAGAAAATTAAAGGATTGTTTAAGTAAATCTCTATTCTGTGTCTGGCCCAAACTCTAGGTTACTTGACCTAGTGGTAATAGGGTTACATTAGAAGGATCTAGATTCCTATTCAATATATGATTACTTTCCTTGTATGATTTGGATTATATGCATTGTAATCCTCTATATAAAGAGGCCCCTATTATCAATAAGAATACACAGCAAATTCCTCTCAATTTCAATTTCTCTACAACACGTTATCAGCACGAAGCACTAACCCTGAAACCCTAAAAATCGTAGCCTTCAAAACCTCGCATCATCCCCGCAGCAGCCCCCGCGTCGCAACTCATCGCTAACCCTACCTGGTTAGCCTCGCTGCCCCTGCAACGCTTGCCTGCTCTCATGCTCGCAACCTCGCGACATTCCCGCAGCATCCTCATAGCCTCGCGACATCTCTGCAGCATCCTCGCACCCTCACGACTCCTCGCGCCCTTGCGACTCCTCGCGACCTCGCTGCATCTCCGGAGCATCCTCGCGGCCCGGTGACCTCGACTCCGCAAACCTGCGCCCTAGCGACTCCGCGAACCTGTTGCCTCGCGACTCTGCAAACTTGCCACCCCGCGACTCTGTGACCACGCTGCAATCCTACAAGTCTGCTCGCTTGCACTAGGACTGAAGCTCGTCTCCAAATCCTACGACAAGGACCAAATACATTCTGCAATCCTAAGAGGTAAACTTTTCTAAAAGTTCCCCTTTTTTGAAATTTTTATTCTTTTCTCTTCTTCTTCTCGGGGACTTGCAACCTCCCTTCTTCTACCCCCCCTTTGTTCTTCATAGGGGAGACCAAAAAGCTAAACTGTGGGGGTTTGTGCTCACTCCAAGCTTAGAGCTTGTAGAGTCCTCCAAACTTAGAGTTTGTTGAGAAGAAAAACGATCGACCACATACGTTATTGTTTCGATCTAATCCAAAACCCCTCTTGGAATCGGATTTTCTTGGAAGCGACTACGCTCAGAAAATCTCTAATTTCGTGGAAGCGACTACGCTCAGAAATTTTATATGTTTTCGTGGTAGCCTTTTACGCTCCAAAACTAACCCTAATTTCTTGTTCTCTTTCAGGATGAGTAACCTGAATAAATTGGACTTTGCTCCATTGGGAACAACTGGCTCTGGATATCACAGGTGGGTTCGTGATGTCCGCCAGCATCTCAAGGCTGATGGAATCTTGGATACGATTCTCGAGGCTAGCCAGGACGTGCTCACTGTTGAGCAAGCTCAAACTTTGGAAGAAAATAGAGCAGCCTTAAAGGCAAATAAGGCGAAAGCCATCATCCTAATGACTCGTCATATGGATGATTCGCTCTAGTACGAGTGTATGAATGAAGAAGACCCCAGAAGGCTGTGGGTCTCACTCGAAGAAAGATTTGGCAACGTCCGTGACTCCATGCTTCCTGACCTAGAAGTGAGATGGCATAGCCTCCGCTTCTGTGATTTCAAGTCAGTTATTGACTACAACTCGAAAGCACTTCACATTAAATCCTTAATGGAATTATGTGGTAAAGAAATCACAAATGTGATATTGATTGAGAAGACTCTCTCTACCTTCCTCGTCTCTGCATTGATAGTTGCTAAGAACTATCGAATCGATGCTACTGTAAGACGGATCACAAGTTTTCATGAGCTCATTGGAGCTATGAATGTCACTGAAAAGCATGACAACATCCTTGTGAAGAACTATAATTCGAGATATGTGGGAACAAAGCATATTCCGGAATCCAATTATAGTCGCCCCCCAAAGAGAGGGCGCCAAGAGCAAAACCCTAATCTTAGGGATACATTTGGACGTTCTGATCCATATAATCGCTCTACTTGGGAACGTAACTGCCAAAATAGGCGAACACGGAACCGAAGAGGTCAACATGGAAAGAGAGAGGGAGGCAACGCCTCTGGCCATGTTTGTGGTGCCACCAACACTAAGAGTCATCTAAATAACGCTTTCAAAGCGCCTCAATCAATGGAGTTTGAGCAAAGAGATGTATGTTCTCGATGTGGGGTATCCAGTCATTGGGCACACATTTGTAGAGCTCATGAAGAAATCGTCACCGCCTACAAAGCATATTGTGAAGCAAGAGAAGCTCACTATGTGGAACAAGAAGATCAAGAAGATGATCTAGAGTGAAGGGTTGAAGACTATAACTCAAGCTGGGATCAATTGATCGTCAATTCTGTTTAAGTCTTTATTTTTCCAAGAGATGTAATTGGCAATTGCCATATACTATGTAGTAAATACCATTTTGCCTTAGCTAGCATTTGAATTAGATTCTCCTAATGGTTAAGAGAAAATGATGTATTCCGTCGGCTTATGAATAAAATTTCAAGTTCTTTTCATTATGACTCAATTTTGATTTTGAGCATATTACTTTGTGACTACAATGGCTGGGTCATCAGTATTAATTCAAGGGCATGGAATAGCCCAAGTTCCCCTTGCCAAATGGCACCTTGATTATTGTCGCAAAAACTCTCTACTCTCCTAGGGCAAATCGCACCTATGAATAGCAAACGGATTCCGTGCGAAACCGCATGAAAGAACGAAAATGAGTTCCTTTGCAATACCTCTAATGATTGCAAACAAAGGTGCATCTTAGAGAAGTTTATGTGTCTCTCTAGTGGACTCTATGTCACTATTAGAGCTATTAAATCTAATAAAGTTATGAGAGAAGATCTCTTGGATTTAGACACATATTGGCTTTGTCATGACAGGATAGATCATCCTGGTCATGATATGATGATCCGTCTACTAAAGACTTCACACGGACATCAATTCTCTCAAGCGAAACGAAACACGAATCAAAAGTTGATTCCTAGACTAAGTATGGCCGCAGCTGCTACCTAGGGCACCGCCACCGTTAGCCACCAGCCTAGGGCTGGCACAGTCCCTATCCATGACGCCATGGATGGCGTCCATCATGGTGATGGCGCCTTAGGTGATGTTGCAATCTCCAACTTTGCTTCAAATAGCATTTCAGACTCTTAGGCCCAACCAAAATCCTCATTGGATGATTGTAAGGCCTCTCGCTCGTTTTACAAAGCCCGTTCCTTAGGGAAATTAGGACTGAGACCGTCCTATGCAAAGGATATGAAAATACTTACATAGAATCCGTGGGGATTCTGTGGACTGATTCAACCAACCAGCGGACGTTTAAATATCTCATGATGTTGGTTGACACGCAAACACGCTGGTCACGTGTTGTGTCATTGTCCACTTGTAATGCTGCTTATGCTACACTCCTAGCACATATCATATGACAACAGGCTCACTCCCGGATCATCCTATTCAGTCAATTGGACTTGACTATGCTAGAGAGTTTACGTCGAAGACTTTTGATGGTTATTACAATGGGACTGATGTTGGACATCACATTCCCATGTACACACCCAAATGGTCTCGCGAAAACGACTACGATGGTAGTCCGAACATTGGTAATGCGCACCAATCTTCTTATATCCGCTTGGGGTGATGCAATATCGCATGCAGCTATGCTAATTCGTCTACGACCTACCGCCACTCAATGTATCTCTGCGTTACAGCTAGTGACTGGGTACAAGTATTTTGTACTTACGCACATTTGAGTGAGCCATTTATGTGCCAATTGCGCCTCCACAACGTTCTATGATGGGTCCTTACAGACGAATGGGAAACTCAGCTGGATTTGAGACTCCAACAATCATCCTCCACTTAATGCCCTTGCATGGCGATCTCCTTACCGCTAGATTTGCGGATGTCACTTTGATAAGACAGTCTTCCCGTCATTAGGGGGAGATAAGAACAGAGATGTTCAGCGAAGGATACTTTGGCACATTCCAATCCTTTGATCATTAAGACTCAAAATCCATCTCATGGGAATCATCCTGATTATGGTTATCGTTGGGGGACGCCTCAACGTCAGAACCTATTCTTGAGAATATAGAGCTCTTTGAAAATTACACTAGTGTACATGAGAAGTGGGATAGAAACTCCATCATCATTGATGATGTAGTCGCTCATTTCACTGCGCATGAGTTTGTTGAGTTCGATGATATCGAACCATGCTTCATTGATGAATGAATACCAACGTAGAGAAATTTGGCCTAAATGGAAAGATACGATCCAGGTTAAGTTTGATTCTCTAATGAAGAGGAAGGTTTTCGAGTCAGTGATGCCAACACCTCCTAACATAAAACTTATTGACTAATGGGTCTTCGTTAGAAAGCGTAATGAGAAAAAGAGATGGCAATCTCGCCTTATGGCGCAAGGCTTCTCACAAAACGCCCTGGAATAGACTACGATGAGACATATTCTCTCGTAATGGATGTCATTGCACTCCACTACCCTGTTAGTTTGATAGTTTCCAAATAACTGATCATGCAGCTTACGAATGTGGTCACTACGTATCTCTATGGGGATCTAGATACGGAATATACATGAAGGTTCATGGTGAACTTCATTTACCCAAGTTAAGTGGCTCTAGACCACGGAGCGCGTTTTACAAAGAGGTTAAAACGCTCACTAAAGTGACTACTTGATTGGGAAGGGATATGCCCACGCGTTTCAATAACAAGTTTTGAATTCTATCGCGGTTCATATTGGACATGATCTTCATTAGAAGCCCTTAAAAAGTTAAGGGAAACTGCTGAACACTTGAAATCCGAGTTTGTGATGAAGGATTTTGAGAGAACACGATTATGTCACTACTAAAAACAATTGCTTTTGCGACGCCTATTTTGCGACGGCAAATTAGGCTTTTTGCGACGGAAATGTTAGCGTTGCAATTGGTGGCGTCACAAGATCCATTTGCGACTGTAAATTTCCGTTGCAAAAAGTATTTGCGACAGAAAACTGTTGCCGTAGCCATTCCGTCGCAATGGCTAAACTATTTGCGACGGGTACATTTTTGCGACAATTAATGGCTAAACTGTTGCCGTAGCCATCCCGTTGCAAAAGGATATTTCATTTATAAAAAAAAAAAAAAAAAATGGTGTGAATTGCACACCAAAGCTAGTACCATCTGCAGCAAATATCACAAATTGAAAAATATTATGAAACCATCATCTATAACCAACCAACAATCACAATTCTAAGACCAGCCATTGTTTAAAAACAATTAATGATCAGTCAAAGCAACCCATGTCAACACTGCAGCACCTTTATTAGAAGTTGAAGAAATGGCCAAACTATCAACATTATCAAATGCAGGGGCATTAAGTAAAAAATTCTTCAGGTTCTGAAAAGTGTTAAATTCACTTGACAACCACATACTCAGTACTAAGTAAGTAAACTTCCAGAATTCCCATCAAGTAGCTCACCATAACATACATGTCCCGCCCCTACAGCAAAAAACAGTTAAAGAACTCAGTTTGAAGTAGAAACCTTTTTCCCACTAATTTTTTCATATTTCTATTTCTTAGTTTCCGCTTTTAGTCCCTGCAAAGGAAGACTACAAGCAAATAGCATTATCAAACGAACTATCAACAGGTAGCAGTACCAAAAAGCTAGTATAAGGTCTTAAGGGATACACCTTCCCTTAAGGAAGTACATCAGGACGTAACCAAGAGATTCCAAATCATCCCTCCGGCTTTGCTCTATAAAGTTCAAAAGAGCAGAAATCGTTACTAAATGAGATATAACACTTAACTGGAACAACATTACATTACAAAGAACACCAAAATACAAAAGGAAGGATTGAAACATACCAATCCCAAGGTGGGTGTTCATGCTTGCATATCTTGCTGTTCCAATCAAATTCTTGTTTTCTCTGCAGCATTCATATCACACAACATGAAAATTTTGTGTTACTAAATTACCTGCAATCATGTTCTCTTTCCCAATATTTCTCGTACACCATATCCAGTTTCATAAACATATAACTTATTAAAAGCCACACCCACATGCATGCATCATTCATTCTCACCTATAAGGAATATGTTGACGGGTATTTCTTAGCCAGACCAAAATCAATCATGTATACCTACAAAAGTGGAAATCAAATATGAATATTAGCATAAGCAACTCAATAAAAGAAATACACACTCAAAGTATAACAAAGTAGATCAGCATTGCATGCAAAAATTGAGCAAAACCTATTTTGCATGCCATCCTAATCCCATGAGAAAATTGTCTAGCTTGATATCACGATGTAGAAAGGATTTGGAATGAACAAAGCCAACACAATTGATCTAAAAATACATGTAAACAATGTTAGAAATTAGGAAGTAAACCAATACAACGATTATATGCATACATTCAATCACCACCTACCATTTGATCTGCCAGCATAACTGTCTTCTGCCAGCATAAGTGTCTCCAAAGAAAGTTTCCTACTACAGAAGTTAAATAAGTCTTCAAGACTAGGACCCAGCAAATCCATTATCAAAACGTTATAATCTCCTTCAACTCCAAACCACCGCACATTTGGTATCCCAGCTGCAAACAACAAATTTACAAACTAGAAAAACTTGTAAGCCATTAAAACCAATAGTGTAAAACTCTATATAACAAAACTACTAATCAACTGAAAATTACATACTTCCTCCTTGTAGGATCCTATACAACTTAGATTCATATAGCAACTGAGGATGTTTTGTCTTCACATTTTCCTCAAAATTGGAAACCTGGTCAACCAAATTCATTAGATAGAACTCGGCAAAAAACAAGGAAATTAGAGGATTTGGCCCTCTTTCTCCAGTGGTACTGATTCTTCTAATTAACCAAAAAGTCAGAGACTGAAGACGATTACGGTTCATTACAAACCAAAATAGGAAAAGTACATGACAAAGCAAGCTTATACCACTAATGCAATCGGCATAACCACAAATTCCATTGATCTAAGAACTATTTGCATGTTCCCCAAACCTATGGCATTACTAATAAACTGAAAGTTGAAGCATGTCTACCAAGCACACCATAAACTCATAAACCATATTCTCCCAAATTTTCAGAACTCAATTTTCACATCCAAATTGGCATCAAACAGAACCAATCAGCATCAAAACAAAAGTCAACATCAGGAGCTCAATTGCAACACTCACCAGCTTAATCGCAACCTCTTCATTCGTCTGAATATTGGTACCTACAACAACACCAAAACCGGTCAAAAAGATCAAAATTGGATTTGGGGATTTTCATGGAGGTTGGGTTAAAAGCTATTTGGGGTTAAATTTACAGAGAAGGAGAAAAAGCAAAGGGGCTTATTGATAATGTATAGTATCTTCCTCCTCATCCTCCTCATCTGAATCGACCACCACTTCGAGATCAAGAAAATCCACCGGAGGGCCTCTTCTTGCTCCGCTTACGACTCCCGCCACCGCCGCCATGATAGGGGCCATATTCATCATCGTCGTCCTCGTCCTCTTCCTCCTCGTCCTCCTCGGTCATGTCGTCAATGAAGCTCGATCTCCTCCGCTTCTCACCAAATCTCTTACTTCAATGGAGGCCGGGGATCGCTAGGTTAAGTTTTGAGATCGGTGAATAAAGCGTGAGAGAGAGAGGAGGAAGTGGCATGAAAGAAAATCAGTTTTGGTCTAGATCTGATCTAAAGGATTGAATAGTCTTGTTTTCTGATTTTTTTTTTTTTTAATTATACAAGCGATGGCGTGACTATACCGTCGCAATAAATGTATAATTATGCAACAGTAAGGTTACCTCCATTGTAAAAATTCTTTGAGATGCGACGGTAAAATAGCCGTAGCACATGCCGTCGCAAAAGCTTACTTTTCGTGACGGAAAACTTTTCCGTCGCAAATTTCTGAAGCAATTGCAATTGTTTTTAGTAGTGTGTCTCGGTTTGGAACTTGAGCATTGTGTTGATAGATGCTTAGGCATTTTGACAATGTCAAGCCTTCAAGCACCCCAATGATCCACTACAACAAAACTGAACTATAAACACCATTGTGAATGGTGTGGATTGAAGTAAAAGACAACCATGATTGGTGTGTAATGGCAATAGCCACCATCTTAGACACCAATTAAGGAAAGGTTGTTATTGCTGGCGTGACAAAAACTCAAAAAGGCACTATCACTTTTTTGGTGACTTTCAATCTGTGGGCCCCATTACCAGAAAACACACTTTTATTGCAATGGTGACTGCAATATTTCAAATTTAAAAAAAAATTAAAATTAATATACAAACTCAAATCCCCTTATCAAAATATCAAATCACTTCTGTGAAAAGAAAATTGGCAGCCTTAATTCTAGGCATCATATCTGCAATTTCCTCTTCTCCTCCATGGATGACTACATAAGCAAGAAACATAAACATAGATCACATTTGCAATTCATAGATCATACAGTTATGACTGCAAGTGATATTCTCCAAGACTGAAAAAGATCAAGAGAAAGATGTTACCTTCAACCTGCCCAGAGGATCGCCATGTAGAATATCAGTTCCAGCATTGTAGACCATCAACTCATGAGCAAAATTATGAGCAGCAACCCAACATTCATATCAGGTTCTTCAGTCCACATGGAAGTACTTCTAATCAAATAAGTTACGCAATTACACAGTGTCTAGAAGAAAAACTATTGCTAAAGATTGTCAGATAGAACACAGCAACACATGACTTCTAAGTATATACCTCAAGAGCTTCATCTTTCTCAAGTACTCAGTTGTTGTAGTGCCACTCTGTTTAAATTTAAAAACAAAAACAAAACAGGGATTATGTTACATAAAGCCATGGACAAAACAACTACAATCTAATTTGATGATGGGATAATGAAGGCTCACCAGCTCACCGCTACTTCAACCCTCTAATCAATGAATCTCCTTGCTTCATAATCCTAAAGAAGAGACCATTAAGGAAGAAAAGGCGTGATGATGAGGCCAATAGCATAATTGAAAACCTCAATAAGAAAACACTATAGATTGAGGCTGATCAATCAAAAAGAGCAAGAAGTAAATATTTAGTGAAACGGCAATAACGGGAGACAGTAGGGAAAGTTTGCCTTCTCCCTACCACAATGTCTAAAAAAGCCTGTCCTTACCAGCAACAATCAAACTACTTAGCTATTAACAACTTGCATCTCAACACACACCATTGCATTAAGGAATAAAGTCTGCAGTTTCTTAGGGAATACCCATTGCATGATGATGAGGATTAAAACTTACAAATGGATATATTCCAGGGTTGTACATATCCAAGATATAGACTTGACTTGTTATAAAAAAAAAAATAGCATTTAAGTACTTGTAAGAGATTAAGAGATGGTGATCAAGTCAAACAATGTTCTCAGGACAAAAAGGTAAAACATATTGTCATTGGCAAAATCTGTTTCATGGCCATTTCCTTGATGTGCATCAAGATTAATAATCATCACCCTGCTTATACAGATAATGAGTGAAAGTTAGCTTTTCTACTAAATTCAAAACTTAACTTATAATGCAGCTATTCATCTGATGTGCAATAGTTAGTACCTTGAGTATGTTTAACCGCACCTGCACAAAATGTATGCAAAGAGAAATATCGGTATAAGCACAGAATCCACCTCCTTTTCCCCTACAATAATGATAAAACCAAGTCCTCCCACATTGATGGCCCATCCTCGCTCTTTTGCAAGCTTTGCAGCCAAGATAGTTCCCCCACCTGCAGTATAATACAATCACAGTAAATCCTTGTTCTCTTTTCTTCCCTTTTTAGTAGAAGAAAGCACTAAAAAAAAAAAAAAATCCAAGATGGATGACGAATTGCTTGGTTGTGAAATGGAGGACTGAGAACTTTCTGCAGCATAAAGTAATTTGGAAATAGGGCAACAGGAGGTACCTTAATCAAAGCAGAAGAAACAAATAGGTCATGATCTTCATAGCGTAATTCAAAACTAACAAATATCATCAGAAACCATTGATCCTTATCCTGAAGCTGTAAGTTAAGAGTACAACTAAGAATGTATTGCCATAGTCCATTTGAAGGCATTTACCTCAATTATCATAGCCACATTTGCACTTTCCTTTAGATATTCAAGTATGCTTCTGTACGCAGCTTCTCAAAGTTACCAATAGTAAGTAAATCTAGCTTAAAGTTACTAATAAGCATCCACACACAAATCACAAATCAAAATTCACATGAATATATACCACAAGATCTTCCTTTGCAACTTCCTTTGGCTCTACAATGCAATTCTTGTCCACAACATCATCCATGGACAAGAATCTACATACCCCCATTTAGCCGAATCGAACGGATGCCTATATCGGTACCGAAGTCAATACCAATTCCATTCAAAAAAATTCGATTCAAACAAAAAGAAGAAGATTAAATTACGATCACTTACAGCTTCTCAATGCCGAGATGTAAACTTGGTGAAATTCTCATATTCTGAAATGTAAACTTGAAAGCACAGACGAATTTAGATACTAGTTTTACCTTGAAGCTCGGGACGTCAAAGTGGAGCTTGCTGGAGAGAATACGGCTGCGCCTGAGAGATTTGGCGTCGTTTTCAGGTAAAGCAGCAAACGACAAAAGGGTTCCAGAATGGCATGAATATGTTCATACCTCTATTGCCTTCCTCCATAGCCACCACTCCACCTGCATAAAAATTGACAAGAGCTTCATAAAAGACAAAGATAGAATAAATTAAAATAGTTTCAGAGTCAATAAAAGAGGAAAAACATGACAAACTAAAAGTGAACCAGCTCCCCTGATGGAAAACGAAAAAGTAAGAAACTAAAGACCCACACCAATTCTGGCAATTCATAAGAGTTATGAGAGTCTAAACCAAAAACCCAACAACCTATAAAGAATAGAAACATGCATGGAAATTGCCTATTCACGACCCAGTAGCAATTCTCATGTTCTTAGAAAACCCAATACGAACACCCACTTTTTAAGAGAGAGTGAAGAATACTGATGAACCTATTCTTCGATCCTGATAATAATCGGAGC
>LYNE01004506.1:17155-33429 GCA_001662545.1 Rosa x damascena
TATACCATGAAATGCCACCAGAAGTGGATCATGGCAAGAGAGAAACCAGGAGTCAATGTAAATACTGCCCTAATATCCACACATGTGAGGAAATTAAAAATTGCACATGTGTCACCTATGGTACACTATATGGTAGATGTTTATCAAGTCATTTTCAAAATGGCACTAGTCAAATTAAATTGCATTGACTAGTAAGAACATTGAGATTATCACACATCCCTGACGTCTTTTGCTTACAATAAGCAAAGTTGAAAGCACTATTGTATTATTCCTCAGATTTATTGTAACCTCTTGAGTTCCTATTGAAACTAAATGTTTCTGAATCCGATTATCTAGGAACCTGATGTTCCTTAGGAGGTGTTATAAATTGAAAAATTGAAACCTCAAGTTTCTTGGATCTCCAATTATATGACGGCCTGAAGTCCCTCCTCTTTATGACTACAGATTTATATGTGACGCAGAACTTGAGGTTCTCCACGTGATAAAGTCACTTTTTATTATGGATTGTAGTCTTTAACTCAAAATTTTGAGTATATCATTCTGGCCAGCAGTTCAAAATGAATTTGGTCCATTCCAATTGTCAATATTTCACAATTAATGTTTACTCAAGCTAAGGTAACACTCATATTATGAGTTGTAGTTCTTGATCTATGGCTCCAAATGAGCTACTATCATGTTACCAAATTTGAAATATTGACGCACTAAGTACCTTCAAGATAGTTGGAGAAGACTTTTTGCTATCTCATATATACTGTGTCAAATTTCTACAGTAAATTAAGGCATATAATGTTATGAACCAGAAGTTCATTGAACCAAAAACACTATTTTAGCTTGACCGGTTACGTCATCTTTGTCTACCATGTTGCATGGAATCACTTACAAGTTTTGATGACTACTAACCTTACTCACAATCAAATTGTTTATTTACCGCATATTTGCGAGTTGTCACTTTAATGAGACAATCCTCCTGCCATGAGGGGGAGAAAGATTGTTCCTGAAGAACGACATGAATTGGTGTAAGATATTTATCCACCGTCTCATTTTGATTTTGGGAAATATCTAAGCTAGTGATTTGATAAAAGATACTGACAAAATTATATGCTAAATGCAAAGGCACCTGCTTGGGTTACAGTCCCAGAGACCAACCATATTAATACAAACAATGTAGACTCCATTTGATTTGTGGGATACAAGTGTATCCAATTGACATGATTCTCCTGAAGAGAATGTCATTAAACAATATCACAGCTCCTAATATGGCTACACATACAAAGGGTGTAGGTACATTATTAGGAAATGATGTCTTGGTGATACAATAATAAATCAATATGGTTAATGCTAATGAACAAAGCATGTTTTGACCTAAATCTTGGTTTGGGTTCGCCACCAACCAATAAACATCTTCACTCCAAAGGAAGTGATAGATTTTTGAACGCATCTTTTTAAGCGTGGTCAAAAAATAAGACAGTCTTCCCGCCGTTAGGGGGAGGAAAGACTACTGTCATTTAAATAACGGCGTGAATTTGTGTGGAATGTATCCACCAGGTCTAAAGTTATAAGCTTCTAAAAGAGGGAAGTTTATACAAGCCCTATAACGCTCTACAGGAGATTATAAGTAAAAAGATCCACATTCTCGACATAATTCATCTATGAGAGATGATTGTCCTAGAAGTGACAATATATGCCCCAGAAGTAGCATGGGTACCCAATATCAATAAGCTTATTACAGCTAATGCATGAATATAAGAATGTGTGGGATCTATGATTAATGATCATCGATGATAATTTACATATGGTAGCTACCAAAAATCATTAAGGGCTGTATTGATACGTTTCATTATGAATGTCGACAAAGTATATTATTGGCCAAATTGGAAAGAGGCAATTCCAATGAAATTGAATATTTGAAACGTGATGAAATACTTAGACCTTTTAACCCTACAAGTTACAAAAGGGTATTTATCAAAAGTGAAGATAAATCACTATGACACAATGTCTATTTATCGAGACATGAGATTATGAATATCTTCCCTTATAGGAATGACAATTTTCTATAAATACAGTGTTACATATAGCTGTTATATTAACGAGAGATTTATGGCACGTTGTCATCATATATTATGAAGATCTTAAAGATACATTGCTAAAAGCAAAATCTCAAAAGAAAAGTGTCATTATAAGCGCATTGCTTATCAAATCCTCAAGGGATTCAAATACATGAATGATTCAAATGCAAGTCCATGAAAGGTTGAAAGAGCCTGAAGCTCACTCATGGAATCAAAGAGTCTAAAGCTAGCTCATATGTACTCATTTCGTTCTAGTCAACGTAATCTAAATTGCCTTAATGAGTACTATGACGAGACTACTATCGAATTCGAATTATGATAATAATGTTGCAACATATTCTAACTTTCGCAAAGTTATGAATTACTCAAGAGCTTATATGAGACATATCAATACGCAAAGATATTGATATTTATGGCTAGGTATGCCATGGTGATTTTTCTATGTTTTAAATTATACAAAGATAAATGTATCAATTTCTTTATATTGTCTAGCTTTGTTAGTATTGCTTTAACTTTGCAGGTATGAAAATTTGTGATGAGCCCCTATATGCAAAACACACATGGTCGCACCTCTGTGATAGACACATCAAACCACTATACATGGTACATGTAGCTTATCGCATACATAATTAAGGCTTGCAACAATCAGGGGGAGATTCTCATCAGGGGGAGCATCCAGAAGCATGCTACCTAGGACATATGCGCGTTGTGCTCTTTTTGTCCTTCGACCAGGGTTATTTTTGTCCCACTGGGTTTTTGTTACCTGGCAAGGTTTTTAACGAGGCAACATTAAGCGCGTCCAATACCATCATTCATTGGTGGACATCCAAGGGGGAGTGTTGTAAATATTATTATCTATGTGGCTGTCCACGTAAATACTCATTAGTTGTGTACTTTGATGTAAACCCTACCTCTATATAAAGGAGGCTAATGAGACTGAATGAGAAGACTTCTACTTTCTCCCAACTATTCTCTCTTTATCTTTTCTCTACTTTATACCATGAAGAAAGATTCTTCTTCATTTTAAGTTAATCAGTACAAATGAATTTTAGCCATATGAGCTATTGAATTGAAGTTCTAGATATTGAGAATTTCGTTGTGTTTACTTTGGTCACAACTCACAACTTAGATTTTAATTACTTTTTAGATGAATGTGGAAGAGACTAAGAAAAGCATCATCTTTTATGGAATTTTTCCACAATCGATCAATGAGTTGAAAACTAAAATTAGGAAGGTGGAACTTATATATCGTCTCTCGGGATAAGTATACAATGTGGCATGATGTAGGACGAAAATGGGCCCGATTTAGCCAGAAAACCATAAAAATAAAGAAGCGGCGTAGAATCAAGAAAAGATATTGGAAAATAGGTAACTCACGCGTAATAAGGTTACTAGCCGCTGGAATATTCAAGAAGATTTAGTTTTTGGACTTTTCGGGTTACTCGTGCAAAAAGTCAAGTTTTGATTGTGAATCAGATTTGATCAACTTTTGGCCAGAATGTCCGTTTGAGACGCATGATACCTTTCCGGAATGGGAACGACAAGATCTTCAAGACTCACTTTGGTGAGCCCTATCATATTTAGGCCAAAATATATCGTCTTAATTATCCGATTCGGCATTTAATATTTTTAGGCTAGTTTTACATTTGTTTTAGAATTCTTTTATTTTAGGTTTTTAGTTTCCTTTTAAATTTGGATTCTTAAGGATTTCTTGTTAGATTATGATTTTAGGTCTTGGATGCCTATATAAGCACCATCATGTTTTGTACTAGAATCAGTTTATCATATTAAATTTAATAAAATGAGAGATTTTTCTCAAATTCTCTGGTGGACTCCAGATTTATCTTTTTAGGGTTTATTGCTTGTAAACCCAGGTTACTTCCGACTGCGTCAGGGCTCTTATCAAAAGTATTCCGATAATGAATAACTTTATCAAAAAACACTTTTCTTTTCTTAGAAATTTGTTTGAGAAGTACAATTTTTATAAAATATGATTACGTCATGTATAGAGAGAAAAAGATGCTACAAGTACTAATAATTAACCATTATATGACTATTTTATATGTCTTGCTATATTGTGTTGTAGAGGCTCGTTCTAGAGAGAATCTCCTTAATTTAAGAATTTTAAAGATTTTTACTATTTTACACTAGTATATGACCTAACTCAATGATTTCAACGTACTGTTGTTTTTTGGATTTATATGCAAGAATTGTGTCTATAAAAAAATCAACCAATCCATAATTATTTGGTCATTCAAAATTGTGTAAACAAATGTAATCCGTTAGATAAAATTAAAATGAGCATTGTGTTAATCAAATGATTAAACGTTTTCCAATTTGTCTAATTTTTTGTAGGATTCATATGTGTATGTAATTAGAGAATGAATGGTTTAGATTATTCAATTACTTGCTAAAAATAAAAACATCCTCACATTTCTAGTTTAAGGAGGTTCTCTTTAGATCCTCCCGGCCTCTTGTGCTGTATAGAATCATTTGGCAACAAGAGGAACTCTAGTTTTATTATTCCATTGGATATCAAAGTTGAGATATGTACGTAGTACTTAAATTTGTGCAATGAATTAGCAAATTACATCTCATCTTTCCTGCTTAGACCTAAATGACCATTATTTTTGTGTTACATCTCATATCAAATATGACCATACTTCACCAAAGGTGTTGCAGTTCATACTTACTAATCAGTTTTATTCATTTAGAATTTCATATGCTCATTATTTTTACCCGTTTCTAACTTCGACTCATTCATTCTACGTCCTTCTCTCTCTTTCCAAGCCAAGAAAAGCTAATCGAAAATTAGTAGAAAATTGATTGCAGAGTTATGAAAGAAGACCAAATCAGTTGGAGTTAGCCTTTCTCTTATGGGAATGACTGCCAGGAAAAAGACTAAATCCGTTGGAGTTATCGTCTCCGATGTTGGACAAACGACATTCAAAAAGATCAGATCTACTCATGTTATCCTAATCTCTAAGTCCAATTGTTGCATGTTGTAAAAGCTTTAAGTTGCTCTAGTTCTATTAGTAATCTTGTTTATTGTTTGTGTTGTAGTAGGTTCACTATCTCATTAGTGTCTTTTTTTTTTTTTTAAACCATATTTTCTTACTTAAAAAAGAATGAAAGATTTGAAATTGAAATTTCTGTGAACGAATAAGTTTTTGATAGAAAATTTATTGTTAGTCTTTGATTGAGAAAAATATATGTTGGTTTCGGAATTGTAGATTGATGTATTTTATTGGTAGTATTAGAAGCCAAAGAAAAGTCTTAAATACACACCTTTAACTACTTAATACACAATATTTCTTAATCAATACACCTACCATTTAATTTCTCATGCATTCTAGTATTTTACTAAATACACAACCCAAAGTACCTAAAATATCCTTAATCTCAAAAACCATGAAATATCCTATTACTTGACTATATTAAGACTACTATTTAGTGTAATTAGTATATATTAATACATTGACATTTTATAATTGACCATATTCTTGTGTTAGTTTTTGGGAATTCCATTAACATTTATTATTATTCCATTCAAATAGATGCTTAGAAATAGATTTTGTATTATTTAAGTTCTCATCCACCAAACATCGTCTGCGTTAGCGCAATATTCCTTCTTTCGTCTTTCATGCATGTTAGCTTTCTTTATGTTAGCAAGTGTTATAATTCCGCCTTTGTAATTGTCAATTACGGGATGCAAATGAAAACTACAAACTATTGGACCATTGGTGAAAGACTTAATTATGTGCTTTTTGCCCATACTTTTGTAAAACTCCGAATTTTAAACCTTTCTATTTTTTTTTTTAAATAAAAACAAAATAAAGAAAAATAAACATCAGATTTGTTCCTTTTTAACATATGAAAGTATTTATAATGAATTTGATAATGAGAAAACTTAATCCATGGGCATAATCCTTTTCTTGTATTAAACCTTGCCAAGTGCAACCATGTCCAACAATCTGTATCCTTTCTCTGGTGCTGCTTTCTTAAAATGGTCCACCAAGAATTTGACCTTCCTCTCGCTTATTGTTGAGAAAGGTAAGTCCTTTCATTAATTCCACAATAGCAATATATGTGCAACAATCATCGTATCTCCTCTACAATAACAATAAATAAAATGGTTTGCTAATAAATAAATGCGTTTTGTTCTTGACTTATCAGAAAAAGTAGAATAACCCTTTATTTTGTTATTAATATTCAACTTAGTCTATATGTCATAGGAAAGTATTGACAGGATATGTTATGAATCATGCACATCCTGAACGATGCATAGTTCAACGGTACCTTGCTGAAGGATGCCCAATATTGTGTAGCAAATATATAAAACAAGTTGATGAAAATAGACCATAAATATGGATGCAATGAAGAGTTTGATAATGGTTTGTTGATACAAGAGAATGCACTTTCGAAGGAAAAGAAACTCTTTCACCTGAGATGTTATGTGCTGCTCATCACTATGTGTTGATAAATTTTGATGAAAGTCGACCATACAGCAAGTAAGTGTTTACTTTTACTTTTTCATGTTTTACCATTGACAAGAATAAACTCATAACACAAGTTTGTACCATATTACATTTGGAGGAACTTCAGCATTTGGATAAACATCTATCAATGAATGAAACATTGTTACACAATAAGCACAAAAAGTCATTCGCTGAACGGTGTGAGAAAAAGGTTGGAAGTGTATCATGTTTTAACTTGTCATATCTGGTGATTAGCTTATATATTTTTGTATATCTAACAATTGCCTCCCACTTTGAGCAGATCAAATATAAGTCAATGGTTCACGATGTGTCACCTACATTAATATGGCTTGCTGGTGGACCTATTGACCACTGTCTTTCATATATTGGTTTTATTATCAATGGTATTTAATATGATACTATAGAAGTTGATAAATCTCGAGAAACATGTGGTCTTTCGATTGAAGCAGATACTCTTTGTAGATATAGTGCAAAAGACAATTTAATGAATGATTCACTAGTTTCTTATGATAGGATGTTAAGAGATGTGATAGTCTTAAAATATCATGCATTCCATATTGCACTGTTCAAGTGTGATTGGGCAAACATTGCCAATGGTGTCAAATTTGATGATGGATTTACTTTAGTCAACCTCTATGAAGGACTAAGTCAGTGCAAGAGAGACCCATTCATCTTAGCATCGCAAGCTAAGCAAGATTTTTTATTATAGGGAGGATGAGTCATCTAGTTGTGTTGTTATGCAAGCACCACCAAAAGGATTTAACGAGATGAAAAAATGCAATGAGACTGATTATTACTCATTTACACCATTCTAGACATCAAGACTGGATTACAATGAAGATCATGATGAACCTTATCCATATGGATTGGTGTAGAATGCATGCTATAAAAGAATTAGGATATTAGATGAGCAAACTAATGATGGAGGATACCAGCCAAGTAAACGAGCAGCTACCTCATCTAGTTAAGGAATGACTAACAAAGGAAAAAGTCAAGGAAACACCACAAGGGTAAAGAAAAATCTGTAATCCAAGACACTGATAGAATTGGCAAAGTTATATCAAGCAATAAAATGGTGAATGATACATCAACTGAAGTGGAGAGTAATGTAGAAGGGTCACATTCGAATGGATCACAATCTGCACAACTAAACAAGAGGTGAGGTCCAACAACAATTGGAATTATTGTTGAAGGCCAAATCATGAGGATAATATTAGTTTCAATGCCAACAGACAACCCTATGGTATAAATTCAGACAAATTTGCAATAATTTTTTGGACAAATTTGCAATAATTTTTGGGGTCTTGATAAGAACACATATGCTAGTTACCTATCCAAAATGGAAGGATCTCGACCCCACAAAAAAGGAACACATTTGAAAATTAATTCAGGTTTGATCATCCCTTTTTGTGTATCTCGTTTTGTTATGGCAACTTGACTTTTATTGAAGAAATTTAACATGAAAATATTGGGAAAATGTAGCAATACTTCATTGTGGATCCAATGCATAAAGGCATGATTTGTAGAATTCTTGGAAAATATTGGAGACAATACAAGTGTGCAATTACAAAAAAAAAATTCTGAAAGCAAGTAGGAAAAGGCGTAAGCAACATGCACTTGCCCTTGTCAAGCAAGCAAATGTGAAATCCATCAAACCCAAGGGCCTCCCACACTTACTTGTGGTAGCCACTCCCTCAATTTCTGCCACATCGCCATCACTGGCGGTAGCACGATGTCTCCTTATAGGGACGTCTATCCTTGCAGGCACGTTTGTAGCAAGTATATATGATCTTATCACTTTAGTGATGTCAGAAAATGTATCAGGCAATAAATCTGGTACGTTTTGAAATAGATAATTCGCCGTACTTCAGTTTTGAACTGTGCGATTCAAGAATCCTGTCATTCCTATTGAATGTTGACATTCTTATCGTCCCCTAAAGATGGGAAGACTGTCTCATCAAAGTGATAATCCGCAATTCTAGTGATAAAGAGATCACCTGTCAAGGGTTCTAAATAGCGAATGATGGATGGAAATTCATATCCAACATATATACCTATTCGTCATTGGGGACTCATTTTGGTACCTTATGGTGGTGCAATTGGCACATAAATTGGGAACCCAAATATGTGTAAGCCACAGGCACCTAGCACGTATCCAGTCACCAAATGTGATGCAAAAAATGGCTGAGTGGCGGTGGGTCGTAGACAAATAAGTACAGCTGCAAGTAAAATTGCATAACCCCATGCGGAAATCGGAAGGTTAGTGCACATTACCAACGTTCGAACGACCTTTGCCATCTTTTAATGGTGACTTCTGCAAGACCATTTTGGATGTGAACATGAGAAATCGGGTGTTCAATATCAATCCCAATGGATATGCAACAATCATCTAAAGTTTTCGATGTAAACTCTCCATTATTATCAAGTCGAAGTGACTTAATCGGATAATCTTGGTGATGAGCCCATAGCCGAATAATTTGCACTAGGAGTTCAGCATCACGTGTGGACAAGAGCGCAACATGTGATCAGTATGTGGACGCATCAACCAACACCATAAAGTATCTAAATGGTCTGCAAATTGATTGAATAGGTCCACAAATATCGCCATGGATTCTTTGTAAAATTAGAATGAGTTCTTTCAAATCCTTTGCATAGGACGGTCTCGATCTAATTTTCTGAAGGAACATGATTTACATAATGCGCTATGGGCCGTAGAAACAATCGATGAGAACATTAGTTGGGTCAAGGAGGCAAAATTGGTGACCATGGTACCACAACTGGCGCCAGAGGCAGAGGAAGGCCGCAGGGGGACGACGGCAAAGGTCAACGGTAGTAGGAGGTGCGCCGGTTGTTCGGGTGGTCTTCCTTGGTCAATCTAACCTCTTTATGGTGAGAGAAAACGACTTAAGATTCTTGTTTCATGTAGCTCGAATGAAAGGATGCCTGTATGAAGTCATAAAAACAAGTATCATCATATCACGACCTGGGTGACCTGACCTGTCGTGCCAAAGCCAATATGTGTATGAATCCAAGAGTTCATCTCTTATGACATTATTGGGTTCAATAGCTCAAATAGTGGTAGCATATAGCCCACTAATGAGACACATAAGCTTCTCTAAGATGTGTTTACGACTGCAATCGGTACATACATGGCATTGTTAAGCATAATCAGCTAGGACTTGAGGGTACCGCTACATGTTTGAACCTCAGCAAAGGTGTAACCCCAGGGAACATCAGCAGATGGGCTTTCGCTTGAGTTCAGGCTCAGGCAGAAACTAGCCATAATGAGTCGTCACGAGCCGTGTCAAGATAGCCTCACAGAGGCATCAGAAAACACATACTTATTCCTATCAGTCTCACATTAGAAACCAAATGGAGTTCACTCTATCCTCCACCTATAAAAGGTCCAGTCATCTCCCCTCATTCATTACGCATTTATTATCTACCTAACGTTACCCTGTCAACATAAATACATTGACTAACTTAGACATTGGATAAGCGAAGATCGCCAACAATGGTCTCTCTCTTAATGCCCGTATTTTTCATTTGACAGGTGACGCTGACGTTAGGGCTGTCAATGAGTCGTGTCGGGTCAAGGTATTTGTCGTGTCGCAAGATACAAACTCAAACCCAACCCATTTAATAATCGTGTCAAAATTTTAAACTCAAACCCAACCTATTTATTAAACAGGTTACCCGTTTCCAACCCGCTTAACCCATTTAACAAATAGATTGTGTCGTACTAGACCAAATGACTTATTTAAGGGTCAACAATGCAACACATTTAACTAAAAAAAATGCATAAATTAATTAAATTCACTAAAAACTCCACAATACAAATAATATAAATAATTATATATATTCATAAATAATTACATCCAATAATTATAAAGAAAAATATTTCAAATTGTCTAATCCTATGATCAAATACTCCCAACGTCCAAAATTTCAAGAAAAAGTATAGCATAATCGGGTTATACGGGTTCACTTCGTGTTAGCGAGTTGACCCGTGGCCGACCCATTTATTAAATGGGTCATGGCGGGTTGATCCACGGCCGACCCGGTTTTTAATCGTGCGGGTTCAACCAGTTTTATTTCGTGTGGGTTTCGAGTTGTGTTATTGAGTCGTGTCGGAATTGACAGCCCTAGCTGACATTGACCTTTGCTAAACCACCTAAGGCTCCGGACTGGTGTCCGCGTTGACGGGATCAGACTACCTCTGAATCTTGAACATTAACACAATCATTAAAGGTAATGCAAAGGAATTCATTCTGATTTTCACAATACGTGTCCGCATGATATCCGCTCCAATATCTCTAAAGCTCAAGAGGGTTTTTCCAACTCCAGGAGCGTAGAGAACTTCTGTGACAATGATTATGGGGCTGTTGGGCAAATAAATTGGGCCATTCCATAGCCTTGAATGAGATTTGATAGGCCTGTCATAGTTGTCACAGAGGAATGTGTGTAGGCAACTTAAAATTAAAAATAAAATCGAGGGAATAAAAACTCAAAGTTTATTCATTATTAAGCTAACGAATACATCCAAAGTTTCAAATAAAATCTAATCCAAATACTATTAATTCAAACAATGGTAGCAACTCAACTTCTTTCGGTAACTCCAAAATAAATACAACCAGGTAAAGAAGAAGAGATGTGGGTGGAGCAATGCTCGCTTGAGTACACTATCTCAACTCTAGCCTAGACATAATCCACTTTGGATGAGCTTATTTGAACAAAAGCTAAAACCAAAGGAAACTAATAAATTAAGGAAAATGTCATTACAATAATCCTTGAATGTAAAATGATTCTAATCAATATCGGCAACATCCATTCCGTTGATATTGGTAGGTCAAAATCTGCAACGTTGAGCTCGACATATTGATCATGGTCCAGGTGACGATCTTCCCTTGAGTTCTTCAAAACTTGATACGCATCAGCTACTTCTTTATGTGCTTTGCAGATCTTTGCTCGATGATTAGTTGCTCCACATCGAATACACACCTCATTATGCCTTAAATATTGGTTGTCCCTCCTTGATTGAGGCGCGGAATCTGCGCGGGTACCTTGCTCTCTACAGCCGACGCCGCCGCCATTATTGGTGGCCTTCTCTCTTTGTCTGTGGAAATTTGTCGGAATTTATAATTCCTCAAAGAATGTTGTGCTTTACAGCCACAGATATTGTTGAAATCAAGTGATGAAATCTTGTGATCCATCTAGCATTTATATCAACTCAATATTGTTTAGCTACCATCATGGCAAAGATGGGGAAGGTAGAGAGAGTCTTCTCAATCATAGCCTCATGTATAATACATTATTACAGAATTGCATCATTGATCTGATGCGGAGGTCTTCCAAATTGTAATCAAGCACAGACTTGAAGTCAATGAAACATAGATAATTTCATTTTTTGCTCCATTCGGGGAGGTGAGAGTCTTGGATATTCTGAAACTGTTCTTTAGCGTGACCCATAGACTTTTAGGGTTATTCTCAGCCACATATTCAAGCAGAACTGAATCGTTCATATTTTTTTCATCAAGATGAGCGCTCGAGCATTATTGGTACTAACCAAATTGGGGACGTTCTGTGCAACTAAATCAAGGTTGGGCTCTTGGATCGTTGTGATGATCCCTTTGGTGGTGAGGTGGTTCCTGATATCACAAACCCAATTGTGATATCCACTGCCAATAGTATCCAATGGAGCAAAGTTAAGTTTGTTCAAGTTCGACAACCTGAAAAGGGAGACAAGAACAAATATTAATATTTCGGAGCGAAGAAGCTTCCACGAAAATTACTAATAATAAGTATCTGAGTGTAAATCACTACCAAGAAACGAAATACCAAGGAAATTTAGATTTGACTGAAATAATGATGCTTATAAATGGTCAGGAACAAAAATTGTTCAATGCTTCGACGAATCAAAATTTGGAGCAGCACGAACCCCCACAGTTCGGCTCAAAATTCCGTAATTATATATAACGTAAACAATAATAAAATTGACGAAGCATGGAATTTAAATAAAGTGGCAACTTCTGGAAAAAAAAAAAAAAAAAAAAAAAAAAAAACCTCAGTTGATCGACGCTTGAAAAATTCACTCGCTTAAAAGCATGAAGTGGTAGTGCCGACGTGCCAATAAGGCTAGCGGTGTTGGATTGGGCCTGCGCGTCGGATACTGCTAGCGAGGCTAAGCAGCTGCAGTGCTGTGCGTACGAGGTGTTATTGTGCGCACGAGGGTTGGTGCATGGGCTGCATGGTTGTGTGTAGCGAGGAGCGGTAGGATGTGCAGCAGATGGCGGGGCTGGTATTTGTAGTGTGTAGGAGCATGCAAGCTGGGTAGGTGCTGCAGGTGCTAGGCGCAGGATGTGGCAGATGTTGGTCCTGGTGTGCACGGGCTGGTGCATGTGCAGGTGCAGCGGAAGCTAGTAAGGCTAGCAGGCTGTATCCGGGTGAGGCTAAGAAGAGGGGGTAGCATGCAGCAGAGGGTTGTGCAAGGTTACAGACAAGGCTAACCTAGTGAGGCTAACAGGGGCAAGGGGTTGCAAAGGCTAGCGAGGCTAACGGCATATAGGCTTTTTGGGATTTTTAGGGTTTTTTGCTTTTTGAAGCTGGGATTAGGGTTCGTGCTGATAACGCGTTGGAGAGAATATGAATTGGCGAGAAAGTTGAAATATATTTCATTAATAAAAGACCTCTGTATATAGAGAATTACATGTACAATCGTCTTACTTAGCAAGGAATCCTATACATAAATAGAAGATCAATACAATATATTTTCCCATTACATTTAGGGTAAATAACCTTGTTTGTCTATGCACCTTCTACAACATAAACGTTATTTTTAAATCAATCAAAGGCGTATAAATATAAAGATGTAACAAGATGTTGAATAACACATGACTTTTGTCTTATTTATAGGTTTTTCCTCAAACTTCAGTCTAGGCAATTACAAGTTAAAAAGAAATATAGAGATAATATCACAAATGGTCACTCAACTTTCACATGTTCGACACTTTGGTCACTCACTTTTTAAATATATCACTTTGGTCACTCAACTTTAACTCTATTATTCACCTTAGTTACTCCGTTAATTTTTTCATTAAAAGAAAACTTTAATTGCTATAATATCAAAGATATTTTCTTCCAACCAATCGTGGAAAATTGTTAAGTCTAAATTGGAATGATCAGGAGAAGTGACTAATAAAGTGAGACAAAATGTCATTTCAGTAAATAAAGTGATTAGCAAAGTAATAGTTGAGTGACCAAAGTGATATATTTGAAAATTGAGTGACCAAATTGTCAAATGAATTATAGTTAAGCGACCACTTATAAAATTCTCCCAGAAAATTCATTGTCCTGTAGCTATAAGAGAAGTTACATAGCAGCAGTTGGTTCCGCACAACATCCATACCTGAACTGGAGCAGTTCAATGGCAGTGAAAAACAGTCCTTGCGGACCTTTCTTGATTTCTCTCATCTCTCCCTTCGAAAAAAATTCCGCCCCTCTCAAAAAAAAGATGGCTAGTCATAGATGCGGAGGGTGTCATTATTACATGAGCACAACATCTGTGCCTTGCTTCCGAGTCATGCATCCCAAAGAGCGCAAAAAAAAAAACCATGTTGTTCACAATAAGGATAATTCACTTCTAACTTCTTGGTTCCACTTTGATCAGTAGCCGCCATATCTTCAATGTTTTATCCAACGAACATAAGAAAGGATATTGATCTGAGCAGGATAGAAGGAACATCACAACACTAGTATGCCCATATGTTATTGTCTGCATACACTGCAAGTTTCAGAGCTTTATAGGCCCGTCCACAGAACCAGAGTAAACCACTCCCGATCTGGATTTGAGCAATAGAGACGTAATTGACATTCAAAACAATCAGGAATACTTGATCTGGATGATGGCATTCAGTTATGGAGTGGGAAAAGATTGACAGTGGAAAAACTTATATCCTCATCTCATCACGCACCAAATACACATTGTTAACAAGTTGGGATGGTATTGAAATATAATTTCTCACACCAGAGCATGAGAAATAAAAAATATATATTCATTCTCCGATATGAACACTGAATATAGAGATTCTGTAACTAAGAAATCACCTTCACAGCACCCTTTCTACTCTTTTCCTTTTTTTCTTTTTTGGTTTTTGCTTTCAAGTCGAGCATTTCACAAATCATGAACCCTGACACTAGTTACAACTTACAACTTACAAAACAATACACCAATGAAGTCTAATTGAAAACGGAAAAAAGAAAAAAAAAATAATAGAAAAAATAAAGCCCTCATCCTATCGACTGTGGTTGTTTCTAAAGAAGTTGAAATCCCATCGACGCATCAAACCATCCATGACATGGCTTGCAGGGTTTTTTACCACCGTTACTGTGGCTGTTGTGTTAGCCGACATGTCGGTGTCCGATGAGCTTTGGATTTTATCTGGTGCATCCCTTTGAGTAGACGGCCCAGCGCTTCCCAAGTCCCTTGTGGACGTAGAAGCTTGGGATGCAGGTTTTATAGATGGTACAGCTGCGTCAGGAATTTGCTGCTCAGGTCTCGAATCATCGACCTTAACAGCTGAACTGGAAATAGATTCTGTTTTCGAGGACCCACATTGTGCACTTGATGCAGAAGTTGATGCTGTCTCTACAGGTTCTTGCTGTTCTACCGGAGACACGGCATCATGATAGTCATCTTTTTCTGATATCTTTGAAGAATCGGGGGTATTCCCTGGTGGTTGCTCTTCTGCCTGTGGGTTTGGGTGTCTCATTTCTAAGTCCTTTAGTGACAATATCACTGCTTCCATGAACATCTGATAATGGGGACGAGTTAAATGGTAATGCATACGTCAGAAATTCAAAAAGAAAGAAATAATAATAATAATAATCCTGAATCTAGAACTCAGCTAGGCCAATCATATGACCCACCCTTTCTTCCTCCTCCACATCACTCGGAAAGCCTGCCAAGTCCTCAAGTTGGTATTCCACATACTGATCATTGTCCATTGGGGCTGGAACATGGGGGTGTCCATTTGAGAATTCAAAGCTAATCATGTCAGAAGATGATGGACAAGGATCATGATCGGCTTTTCCATCCTGCACCACCATGCAGAGTTATCACTTTGAATTCTGTTAACTTCCTAGTTAAAATTCAAATCAGATAGAGGAACTAGAACTATCAGGCACTAATGCAACCAAAAAAAAAAATTTGAGATCCACCAAGCTCGTCATAAGTCACAAGATTCACCCTTTTTATTTTCATTTAAGCAAAATATCTCAGGACACTAATCAAGCATATGCCATGTTACAACTCATCTTATGAGGGGGGGAAAACTGGATTTGGAAAACAATCGAACAAGAGAAAAATGGCAAGATATTTATATCCAAAAAAAAGAAAAATGGCAAGATATACCTTAGAATGAGATTCGTCATCTTTAGATGATACACCAGAAGGAACCTAAGGAAAAAAATATATATAGAATAGGGAAAAGGCAAAACAAAATTAGTTAATACATCTGAGACTTCAAAGTCCAACCCCAAAAGGCAAATACAAAGATTAAATCATCCCCTTAATTTCACATGGTATGTGTGAATTTGCCAGCAGGAGGGGATGAGATTAGCTTTTTCATACATTTACACATCCTTCTACAGATAATTTTCCCCTCCAACAAAGTTCGTGTGGGTGGCAACATTTTTTTTTTTTTTTTTTTTT